>LR736911.1:1008510-1040133 GCA_902654985.2 Oryctes borbonicus
TACAATAAAATTGCATTTTGTTTTTAGTTTCGTTTGTTTCTGTAACCCTTTCATGTTTTTTACTAACCGACCGAACTTCTCTGAACGGCAGTGTACATGCGAACCGTATGATTAACCGAGGAATGGGCTGGGAAGCTCGCATGTTAAGCAGACGGAGCTGGAGGCAAAACGACCGCTTCGTTGTTGTGCTCTCGCGCTCTCTGCGTTAGACATCAGTTATATCAGCGTAGACACGGGCGGCGAAGAGCGAAGATGCGTCATTAACTTTGATAAATAAAATAATGCATGAAGTAAATGTTATTATTTTATTAATGTTTTTAACTCTTGACATTCTCCTTTACAGTAACAAGAATCGATTCTAAATAATGTTAAGAAAAATTGAACTTTGAACGGGAATATAAAATGAATTAAGTTATCTAATAACAGGTTCAAAGATCGCTCCACAACAACTTGGCCTGTTATAAAATTCTCTGCGCAGATTAGCTACTATTGATAATTAATTAATTTTGATGCGCAACTCATTCAATATTTGAGCCTTTCGTGCTGTCTGTAGATTATTTCTTTTAAACGACCCCAAAGGAAGAAGTCGTTACATACGTGCTAAGCGGGGAGAGCTAGTTGGCCAAAGTATGTTGCCCCAGGTATTAATTACACGCAGGGGGGAAATTAAAATTAATAAATCCTTTAGCTTCTCTTGCCTTAAAAATATTGTTACGATACTCTTTAACTAGTATTATTTTGAGCGTAAGCTATGCTTTTTGTGTTCCAGGAAACACCTTCGTGGTAAACGTCGCTTTGGCCGATCTAATGGTCTCCGGTCTCGTAGTGCCAGCTTCCGCCGTGGTAATACTGGCCGGTCTCAACGATAACCTCGCCGTTTGCAGATTTCAATGGTTCTTGGCGGCTCTTTGCTTCCTGGTCACCGTGTTATCGCTGGCGGCAGTGGCCGCCGAGAATTACGCCCGATTGTGCTGCTCGGCCAATCTGTACAACTCGCTGACCCCATCCAAGATCACCGCGATGCTTCTGGGCTTCTGGGGCGTATGCTCGTTGGCGTCGGGCCTCCAATTCGGCACCGATCTATCGTTCGACTACTGCACCAGGAAATATCCAGGTTTGATACCATATCAAGCGACCGTAGCCGTAGTTTTTGTATTCATGCCGATTAGCTTGACGTTTTTCTGCTACGTACGAACTAGCTATCAGATCCACATGGCGAGATCGCGGCCGAGTTTCAAGCCGCCGGTCACGTTCGGCTGGGACTGCTCGCTGATGCAGACGAACATGTATAGTTTCGTATTGTTCGTAGTGTTCTGGTTGCCGTTCGGGATCGTGCTGGCGATCGGAACGGTCCGGACTATACCGGATAGCCTCTTCTATAATTTAGCATGGTTAGCGATTAGTAAGAGCTGCATCAATAGCATCCTGTACTGCGTTACGAATAGGCACTTTCGAGAGGCGTACGTTAACCTCTTCCATTACTGCTGCTGTAAAACGACGGTTACTTTTTCGCGTAGGCAGCGCGGAGCGGAGGGGATTATCGCCATTGGCGCCGGAGGGAGCATCCGACCCTCGGGGGACGTCCGCGTCCACATCATTCCCGGATACAATATGTATTGCAGCCCGCAGAGGAGTCGCGACGGTCAATCCAAGAGGTCCGTCAGCGCACGCGCCAACGGACGCGATGTTTACGAATTATGATGAGGCGACAGCTGTGGCACCCATACGGGTGTTTGGGTATAGTGCCGATAGATGGGGCGGCGATATGCCTCATCCATATCTCTATCGATTAATAGATCTAGGCTTATTATAATTGTATTCTTTTTACCGAGAGTTTTTGTCTTAGCATCGAGAACAAAGAAGATGACATCAGCTGAGATGAATCTGAGACAAAGCGGATCATTGACTTGCGAATTTGAGATGATATATCCGGAATTTAATGAAACTTGGATGGTTCGTAGGCCTTGTAGGAATACGTAAAATTCCAGTTTCCGTTTCCGACTGAGTCTTACTTGTTCTCAGTTGAGTTCAAGTTAAACACTTTTGCTAAGTTTAAAAGCGGTAGAAAGGATACAAAGGCATTTCTAACATTCCCTATCAAATATCTTTAACGCAGACTTGTAATAAGTAGCTATCTTTAATAACATTAAGAAATTCTTTCTTCAAAGTCTTGAAAATCCTTAAAATGATTCGATAATATCATTTCACCTAATCATCATTCATGGTCAAAACCAATTTTCTTTTTTTCTGAAAGAATTGCCCTTTACAGAAATAATGTTTCTGACATTCCATTTTTTTTCCACGCGAATTGTATTAGACGGCCAATCCCGCTGAATTGCTCCGCCAAAGTAAAATATTTTCGCGAATTTTGCGCTTTCAGATCATCGAAAGTACGCTTCTATTTTGTGGAATTGTGTCTTTTGCGTTCATTTTTTGGAGCAGCAGAAAAAACTTGACGAAAGTCGTCGTGAAGAAGTCATTCGGTTAAATTGATAAAACGGTTAGGCTTTCTTTGCTCTTATGCAGATGCCAAGAAGAAATTCAAGAGACATCTATTGCCACCACATAAAAGCACCAATTTTGCCTGATCGGTTTCGTTTAGCATAACCGGTGCAAAAGGGAGTTCCGCGAGTAAATGTTGTCTGCTCCGCGACCGGCAACTTTCTAAACATTGAAGTATTAACAAAAATTGAATGAAAATATACAGTTCCATGAAAAATAACGGAGCAAAGCCCTATTTCAGGCGAACCTGAAATGCAGGCCTTGTACTTTAGAAGATAAGATAGGGAATATGGCAATTACATCGATAATTCACGGAAATATTGTATTTTTTTACATAATAGGGCAGTTCAGTGAGAGGTCCATCAACCTTTCTGTAAGCTCGTGCTATGTGAAACTTACAACGTTATCTGCAGTTTACTGTATGTTAAACTGGTTCAATTCCTGCACTTAAGACGAAATGGCGTTCAGTCAGTTGAATAACGATCTTCGTGCGTGGGCTGCAAATTACTTACCGTGGCAGATTTGTGATTGGGGAAGCTGCCTTTTCTCCGACGAGTCCAGATTCAGTTTACATCATTCTGATGGTTGGAGTTTTTAGTGTGGAGGAGGGGTGGAGCCAAGATACCCTTCTTGGCTTCACGTGTGCTATTTCGAGGTAAGGGTGCTACGGTTTGGGGTGACACATTATTAAACGGTCGCATCCAGTTGGTGGTTTTGAGAAATCAATCCATGAATGCAGAGAGATATAGGGACTTGTGGCATTTGCACGAAATCTTCTTGAAAAACGCGATCTCTGGTGAAATAAACTTCGTCGGTAAACAATATCCTCCTAGTAACAGCAGGTTCGTCTACAATGCGACGTGGAAGTCAAACGGCAGAAATCAACACCCTGTCCAATGTTTGTTGGTGTTATCTCTTTCGCCTGCGTTACTTATGTACCTACCGATCGTACCAGCGCCAGTGTTAACTTTCGTACAACCGGTTAATTTCTCTACCATTCCCTCCTGCTTGCGCATGCATTAACTGAAATTCCACAAGCGCTTGATTCGAAAAAGCAAATAGGTCTTCAGCTCCTCTTCTCCATAGCACAACGTTCTCAGGCGGGACTTTTCGCTTTATTTTGACGAATAGAATCTGCTGTTAACAACCCTCAACCCTCAACCAATTTAACATACTAATAAACGAGGTAACCCACAACGTTTACAACATACAGGATAAGCGAATCGATATAAATAAAATCCCGCGAAAATAAAAAAAAAGCAGCCAGACCTTAAAAAAAAATTATTCAATTCGAAAATAGCACGCTACGATTTCGAACCGTAACCGCGCGGTTTCCTTTTGTTTTCCCAATTCGCGAGCCTCGCTTTTGTTTCCATCGTCCATCTCACTAGCACCTCGACATCCTCCGTTCTTCTATCCCCTTCTTTCCGTTCTCTCCGTTATCGCAACGCTTGCTAGAGCTGAATTTTCATGGCTCACTTGATCCGGTTTTTTCCTCGCGCGACGCGGTTTAATATTGTTGCGTCCGTATGGTTTGCAGAAACGAAGCGCTGCGATAGGGGGCGCGTTCGGCGGGGTTGAAATGATGCCGGATGAAAAGTTTAACGGTTGAAATGTTCCATATGTGGTAATTGGTAAATCGTGCGCTTTGAATGTGTAGGAGGTTGAAAATGTAGTTCTTTAAATTGATCAGGAAAGGAAATTGAGGAAGGATCGAATGGTCCAAAATGTTGGATGGAATTTTCTCGAAAAAGATGAAATTGTGAAAGAACCTGTTAGATGCTGAATCGAAACAATTCTTGAAGGCAATGGTCTGTTATTTTGTTCTAGATGGCTCTATACAGGCAACAATACACATTTGCATTGATCATGGTTCCCAGCTCAGTAAAATCTATAAATAATTCCTGGAAACGGTGGCCAAAATCGAGGTTTCAACTCTTCTCACGTTCTACTTCTCAGATGGAAAAGGTTGAGGCTGAGGCCACGGCTCATATTTTGTAGTACCCAAATAGCGTGCACAAAATCTTTGACAACCCAGGTCCTCCGTGGAAAGAGCTAACCTTGTAACGTTTATTGGCGACAAACTTGCGATCTTGTCCATTTTCATTATGGACGTCGGTTAGGCCATTTTTCTAAACTTCCCACATCGTTCTCGCACAACACTCACAAAGCCAGTAGAAGCTGAGAATCAATCATATTGAAAATGATGTGTTGGACTCGGTAGTGGCAGACATTGCGGTGGTTCCTTTACAACGATCGAGATTTTCATATTTTGTGTCTTATTAACTTCCAATTTCATTTCCATTGCTGCCGGAAATCATGTTAACTTTTAATTTAAATTAATTAATTAATCGTGTAAGATGCTAATCGATATAAAAATCCCTCAACAACGTTGAAACCTCTGGAAATCCAAATTATTCTTGGCAAACAAATGAATTCGGAACAATTGTTTCCGGAATTCGTGGATTCTGATCGTCAGTCGTACGATTGAATGAAGTGAGGAAAAGGGAAAGGTTCTTGCCTGTGGCACGTGGCCATGACCAACGGTTAACCGTGGTCGTACATAAAATAATTTAACACGCCATTGGCAGTACGACCAGCTCTTAGTTTAGTAAATGTTGAAGGGGCTGTTGCTGTGTACGCCTATCGTTGTTGTGTGAAACGCTGGAGGATAAAAAATGGATCCATCCTTTTACCAAAGGCGAGTTCGCAACTTTCTTCTTTGAACTGCGTAAAAACGACGAGAAATTGTTTAGCCATTCAAGAATATCTATGAAAAGTTTCGACGAATCGATTGTTGCAAAACACAGACACGAATCCGGGCATAATGTTCAGTTGGAAGACCTCAAATTATTTGAACATTTGCAACATTTAATTTAATTTAATTTAATTTAATATGAGAAAGAATGCAAATCTGTTAAACAGAGAAAAGCGCCCACATAGCCACCCAGTTTTAATGAATGTAAGTGGCATAAGTAGATAATTGAAAACATCTTTTGGAGTAGGGATAGATCGAACGCTTGTTTTGGAACAATTGTTTCGTATTAATCAATTAGCGGGTTGTGCCGATACTTTAGCGTTTGTCATATTACCCTACAGCCCCCCTTCATTTTATATATTTATTTTGAATTTCCAAAAATTTTCAAGGCTCTTCGGTCATTCAGCGTAATATGAAAGTTCCAACACGATTTCCCAATGACACCTTTCTATATGGAACATATCATCTCCCGAACAAAACACGACGTCAATCAATGAAAAGAGATGCATCCTGGATCCATTTAGCTTTCTAGCGCTTGCGCACCATCCACCGCCTCTTTGGGGATTTAATTACGCCGTGTGCATAATTCGCGATGTCGCATGCTAATTTTAGGGCGCTATTCCATCCATGTAAACCATGCCTTTTTTGGGGAGGGTGAAATTTGTTATAGATGGAATGGTAAAGTCAGAAGATCGATTTTGAAGATATTCGAGATGAGGGGGGGAAACGTCGAAAAGACTGAAGAAGTAGATCTTTAATTGAAGCAATGCATTTTTACGCTACAACATCTTCCGTCCACGTCCTGTCCGCACCGAAGAAATTGAGAATATCGTATACGCTTTCTTTTTATATCATAAGAGCAGCAATTTTGCCATTAACTTATCCATTTGCGGCCTTGATAATGAATACGCACATACGTCCTCGTCCTTTGCCAATATCGCCAATTGTACCAATTTTCGCCGAGCACGCACAAATTCGCACTACGCACTTTTTAGCATTAAAATTTGATAAATGCAATTCTGTTGCTAATATGGATTCAGGAAGTATATTTTTCGTGGGGGCGAGATGTTGGTTGCATACGTGCAAGTTATTATTTTTTGTATTCGCGTAGTAAATTGTATAGTACAGGGTGTTCACTCTGCTTCTGGCTAGTTACGTGTTACCTTGATTAATTTGAATTTTATGAATATTTATAAGACGATAGATTGATTAAAATAAGAAAATATAATCTAGGAATTTTAATGGTAAATAATAACTTACAGATCCAATTCTAGAAATTGATCACGATCGATTGTTCAATATATGTCCTGCTTCAATTATAGAATGAAAATTTAAAGATCAATATCGTAAATGAATTATCCAAGCATCTTTGGTACCACGCCTTTCGTTTAATTTTTTTTTAATTTTTTTATTTTTCAAAAGGAATTAAATAAAAAATTATAGCTAATACATTTATGCGTCGGTGGTTGTTATTAGTTGTTAATTTAAACTTACAAAAGATGGACAATACAACACGATCATAAGCAAACGAAATCTTGAGGATTATGGTTTTTTTTTATTTTTATGTTGGTTGCGACTATTACTAGCTATTAATGTCCTTTAATTAGGCCAATAATTTGTTATTAGCGATGTGGAAGTCGTAGTATGGTCGTTTTGTTAACGCTTCTTATCTCCCATTTTTGGGATCAAGTCAAAGTCACATTGGCTTAAATCCGGTGAGGAAAAAATACTTCCAAATTCCAATGGCTATACAGATCAAATATTGGGAGTGCCGTGTACGCCCTAGCATTGTGCTGCAAAACGATGGAAGGATTTTGCAAAAATTCTGGTCGTTTTCTTCGTAGCGCTTGTCTCAGGTTATGTACCAAAAACTGAAAGACATTGAAGAATCTGCCTTTACGGTATGCCATGATTCCATCATAGTCTTACCATAACCTTCACATTAGTGGGGGTGGAACGAATTTTCATTTTGAAGCCTTCCTTCCCGATGGATGGAGCAAAACGCGGTTTAAAAACTGCAAGAATTCAAGGCCATTGATTATGTAATGTGAGAGTGCCATACCACAATTGGTTTGGGAATCACACGGATGACATCCTTGATAATTCCTCCTCCTGAGAAGAAGCTTGGTTTCACCTCCACGGTAAAAATCCTTACGGCGCGGTGATGACGAAGTTATGGTGGATACTTGCCATGCTTGCATTGATTCGTGCCAAGTCCCAATACAAAATAGGTTCCACTCCATTTTTTTTCCACATTTTTTTTTAAATCCCGTAAACCGCAGCAGAGTTTAAACGATTCCAGCTGATTTAGATTTTCTACTCAATATGTTGGATGCAGTTAACATTCTATCGGTTAAGGGATAATTTCGTGTCATTTCCAGTTTTTCGTGTAGTTTTATAGGTAATTGCAGATGTACTTAGGATATGTTTGCAGATACGGTCAACCATCTTCAGCTTGCTGTAAAAAAATTTTATCAAAGAGGAGAGCTGTAACTTTAGGATATATTTTACTTTATCTATTCTTTCGCCCTAAATAGAAAAAAAAAAAAAAAACATTATAACTGGTGTAAAGAGTAACTACAGCATTAGTTCGCATAACTTGAAAAAAAGAAATTCGCGACTTTTTTTATTGGAACGTAATTAATTTAATTAGCAATTAATAACAACCACCTTTTCCATAGAAAATAATAATCCTAAAATTATTGAATAAAACAAGAGTATAACGAACGTACAACAATATTGAATTTCCATTTAACCTGTACGTTATTAAATTGAACCACGTGGACCCAAACCCTGAGTGCCTATCATTGCGAATTATCGATCCTCCGTTGATTATTTTCTTCGTCGTTTCGGGGTTATTTTAAAATCGACAATACGAAGATCTAAAGCACCTATAACTTTACCTCGTTAAACTTTCGTGACTGATGCTAATTTAATTTAAGAGCGACGATTTGATAACGTTAGTCCTTACTTATACATTACGTGCATTTAGTAAATCCGTTAAAAAAAAAGTTTTTTTTTTAACGGAAGAAGATTAAAATTAGTCGATTGTAAATTTCTACGAATGTTGTTTGTTGTTGAATCGTCCTATTTTGAGAATTTCAATGTAAAGAGTAAGAAAACTCCTCGAAGGTAGTTTTGTTAAAAAAAATAAATAAAATTATATAAAATAAAAATGTAGACTGAACGTTCTTACAGGATTCAATTAATCTTCTTTATATAAACAGGTTGTCTTATATTTTCCATTATGGACACTTTCTTAGAGAAACTACCCTGAATTTATGATTTTAAAATTGCATCCTGGGACGTTGCCTTGCATTAGTTTCTCACTTCAACTTATCAAAGTCATGCGATTAGATTAAGATATTAATTCGCACCGCATTTTCCTTCTTTTTAAAGGCTTCTGAAGAAGCGAAACGTCAAGTTAAACATCAATTACGCGATAACACCCGAAAGACTTTTCTACTACGGATTACGGTCGTGAAAGCCTACATTCAACTATAGAACAGATAATTATTTCTTGTAAATTGGAAGGGCTACGTGACGTAATCTTGGATCTTGTGTCGAGCCAAGAGGAGTAAAGATAGTCTTATTTAACTTTATTGTTTATACAGAAGGATCGGAATAGAAAGTGGAGAAATTTATTGTAGCAGGCAGATTCTTAAAGGGTGCATTTTTAAATACAAGAAACGTAAACTTATTATTAATATTAATAGTGAATTTAGGCTAACATCATCCGCCATGCGCAGACTCGCGTTTCGCCGTTGAACGGCTCATCAGTGTGCCTTTGTGGGAGGCGACAGCTGATGCAAAATTGCATGTAATTGTAGCAAGATGTAAGTAGACAACGTTCACCTCTTTCATTTTACAAAATAACAAAAGATAGTGCTTATAATAGGCAATATAAGACACCTGGTATGAGGTGATTTCTTTCATTTCATATTCCGGGTTCCGCGTTTTTCATTTTATTTTTGACTTTCGAGTACTTCTTCTATGGTTTTGTTAATTTTAGGTTTAGAGGTTTGAACCTTCGTCGATTATTACACAACAATAATCGACGAAGGTTCAAACCTCTAAACCTAAAATTAACAAAAGTTTTAGTTCATCAGGTTCCGATGATTCCATCTTGAAAATGCATTTTGGTTACACATTCCAAGGACGTACAATCTGTACATTTTATGTTCGTATAAATACATGTTTAATCAACATTGAACACGTTAATAATAGATGTGAATTTAATGTTCCGGTTGAACAACGAGACATTAGCCACTGCGAGCTTATCAATTTTGGCGGATGCGCCAAAACAAAATTTGGAAGGACTTGTTTGTTTTTCGACAGGGACATTTTAGAGATTTTGTTTTTGTAGGTTTTCCAATAACTAGAAGTGTATGGAAGCCGCCACTAGTATATAGTACTAGGTATATAATATTGATTGTAACTTACATGTTCGTATAAATATTAATATATATTAAATGTTGCCTTCTTCTTAACTGTGATCTCTCCTGATGATTATGTAAAATACGCTAGAAGATGCATTGTAAACGAAAAATAGATTACACAAAAGAATTATCGAATATTAATAAATAAAAATTAACCAAAAAAGAAAAAAAATATATATTATATTCGTGATAAGGGACCATGCGTTGATGTAGCGTAATATTCGTACTATTGAATTTGGGAGCTTAGAAAAAAAAAAAATACGGTAAAATTGTGATCGTCATTTTTTTGTACTTTATTTTTCGTAATTCCGAAAAAAATTATAAAAAAAAAATACATAAATTGGTATTGTATGTAGACTTCTTGCGTGAGGCCCTGTAATTATTCAGCTGATCCTTTCAACCGAATATTTCGAATAGGTACAACATACTTAACGTTTCATGTATACATTAATGTTTTTCTACGATGTACAATTCGACCAGTCCTTGATCCTTTTTCGAAGAGGATTCTTTTGGATTATACGCAACAGAAAACATCTGAAAATTGCGACAAATCTAACGTTTCGACTTACATCCTCAGGCTCATTATTAGTAATAATGTTTCAGTAAAGAATGGTGACGTAAAGCAATAGTTGATAGGTCTGTCTGATTTACAAGGTAACACTGGCGACCCGAAAATTCAGATCTCGATGGATCCCTGGAGACTGAAGGAATACATTGATACAACAACAATATAATTTTTTTCAGCGGTTAAAGAGGTACAAGATTTTCAGGATTTTTTAATTTTGGTGATTATTTCGGAGAAAATTATTTTCGGAAAAATTATATAACCGGGAGGGGGTGCGATTTAGCCGTTGAAAAAATTGCGTTATTGTAATGCTAAGGTGATCTGAATTTTCGAATTGTCGACGTTTCCTTGGTGATTAATTAAATAAAAAATTAAAAACTTCCCAATCCCAGAAGATAAAAGCGGCCAATCGTAAATCATCGTACAATCTTCATTAAATTAACAATTTGTAAATTATTGCAATCTAATCGAAAAAAAAATCACCCAAATAATATATCAATTAAGATTAAAAATATATTGTTTTATACAGCTCGACGTATCACTTCCCTTTAGCGAAAATATTTAATCTCGAAAACAATGGAGATAATCTTGATTTATTATCGTGTCGCTTATGTCAAATTCAATTAATGCATTATCAAATATAACGGTTTAAAAGGTTATGCAAATATTTAGATTAAATAGAAGTTACAGGGTGTGGTACGAAAACGATCGCTTTATTGGAATATATTTTATTATTTTATTTACATTATTATTATTATTATTATTATTACAATTTAAGCAAATAAGTGCTATAAAAATTAACGGGAAGGTAAGAACAGAAGTCGAAAGTATAATTCAAAAGCATCCATCTTACGTGTAAAATAACAGGAGAAGCTGGCGATGAAGTAAATGGGAAGTCAACGACAAAGCTTTCGATTTCCTCGTGTGTTTCCGTCGCATACTTCGTACTTGGCGAAAAGATACACGGGAAAATCGAAGCGTTGTCCTTCCACCGTAGAATAGTATATAAGCAACAAAGATAATTGTAAAACAACGAAAATATCACCCGCTGTCTATATATTTTACCTAGCATTTGTTATAATCACAAATATTTAGCTACAATTCAAGCGCCGTCTTGTACGGACGAACAGGCAGATAACAATTGACATATCCTCCGCTTTAATATGCAATACTGTACGTATGTACCGTGTTTGTATGTTGATGTAAGTGGAAAGCCATCCTGTATTTATGGATTTTTATATCAGTAAACCTGGAACGCTAACCATAATGATATACTTAGCAATAAGTCGGGGTTAAGTGTATAAGTGTGTCCAACATGTTCGGAATTTGAATGTTACTGATGGCTGTCGAATCGATAATATTAATGAAATTGACGGTTTATTCTTATGATAGATAATAATTAAAATTTATACTATTGCGTAGTACTGTAATCATTTCGTCGCGATTTCGATTTTTCTAGATTCAAATGTAAGAATAATTTTTTTCCTTGATAACGGTTGAGTCATTACAATTTATCTGAATGATTATAATTTATACCGTGAGGCTCGATATGGTGTCTCGTAACTTTGTAGTTACCGTTACACAGAGTTACTTAAGGCGCCTTTCAACTTTAACTAATCATTGGATCTATAAAAAAAAATAATGCTAAGATAGCCCCGTAAAATAGCCACCCTGGGTCATCAGCTTGGTTTCGAGAGTATTTCGCCTCGTCTAGCTTGTCGTTTTGAAATGTTATTTCGGCATTAACTGTGAAGCACCATCGACACAAATACTCTCGGAACCACGCTGATGACGCATTTGCCGCGAGGAAGCTATTTTAGCATTATTTTTTTAGGTTATTGTTCCTAAGCATTTTCTGATGTTTTGTTATAAACATCAAGATGAGCAAGCCTGTCTTCACATGTGCTCCTCGCGCTGCCATGTCGTATTTAAGTGGTCCGAGAAATGCTTGAGGGATGGCTTGGGAACAGTACAGTACAGTACAGGTATGCATTTCTTGGCACTAGAGGGCGCCAAGATATATCTAGCCTGTCGTTTTAAAATGTTGTGGTATTAACTGTGAGACAGCAGTGACACAGGGTAGAGTCGGAACCACGCTGATGACGCCGGATAGGCATGTCCGTGTGTTTAGTGGATTTTTTTCTCTCCTTGCGTTGCGTTTGCCGTGAATGGTTCCATCAATACCATGAGGAAGCTACTCTAGCATTATTTTTTTGGTTATGTAAACAAAAAAATTGAGGTTCAAGTACTTAATAGGGGGTAACTAAAACCAGCAATTGATGCCGAGGTAACAAAATCAGCTTAGTAAAGATCAAACGAAGATATTGCGTCTTTTATTGATTTGTACAAGCTGTACAGTATTGAAAAAAGAGAGGAAAAAGTTTGCTAGTTGGGGTAACAAGGACCTGCCGCCTTTGTTTGTCTACTTAAAAATACGTTTTTGGCGATTTAAGTTGTCAAACGCATAAATATACGATCAAATTATTCTAATTACGAATTTATTTTTAGAACACATACGGCATTAAAATACGTAATAAAAAAGCTCACCAAAACATTTATCCTCTACTAACATTAAACACAAAACAATGTTGCCAAAATCAGAATTCGCAATTTATTAAACAAAGTGACTTAAGTAACCCCGGATGACGGTACGCCAAAAGCTGAATTTTTTAAAAGAAAACATCGTATATACAGGCTGTCCCAATGTCGACTGACTAAATTCACTGTAAGGACACCCGACATAATTGGCGGAGTTAATACTCAAAACTTGATTTATTGCCATCATTGGCGAAGTCTTGGATAGACGGGATCAGGTATCTGTTCAAGGTACTTGACACGATCAATCATGAAATGCTGTTATTGAAGCTGAGGTCTCTCGGTTTTATTCCATCTGCCGTTGGTCTCCTCAAGTCGTACTTGAAACGAAGAAAGTACTGTTGGTTAGTGCTCCAATGACTCTACTCTTACCTTTGGTGTTCTTTTTTTTTACTTTTTGTGATTTACATCAACAATCTACTTCTAAAAATCGACCTTCTTGCCCTTAAAATTTAATTTTTAGAATATGACCAAAAACCAACCAAATTCCAAGCAAAGATCTCTGAAGATCTTTGAAGTTGTGCGTGATAAAGAATCACGAGATAGGAATACGGGACGCAACCATAACTATATTCAGGGACAGTCAGGAAGTTCTAGGCTATCAAGACCTACTCATATGAATCTGGTCCGATTCATGAATGCAAACACAATTTAAGGCAACTGGGACACAAAAACCACGTTATTTTGCGATGGCTCCCAAGTCTTCAAGGCGTTGAAAGCAACGAGAAGGTAGACAAGCTGGCTAGAAAAACAGCGTATACGCCCTTTATGGGTCCCAACCCGTTCTGAGAGCCACAAAAAACAAATAATTAAAGCATGGGAGGACGATCGTACTGAGAAAATGTTCCAGAACAAAAACAAGTGAAAGCATCCATATCAGGCTTGTCTAAAGCAACAAAAATAGTGCTATCGTTCAGCAAAGGGAACTGTCATCTTAGGAAAAGCTGAAAATCAAATCTCAGTCGTCTATGCCTAGAAGATCTGGAACCTAAGGAACCCCCCTTCTTTAGCATTGTTTTTGCAATAAGCGTATTTCTGAAATTCAAAGCTGCAACGCAACTAAGTTGTAATCTGCCAGATAATTGTTAAATTTTTACTTAAAAAGACATTGATATTTCACACTGTTGCCAAATTTATATTGAAATTATAGGCTGCTCTAAATGAGAAATTTTCAGTTGATAACTCAAAAATGGCTCATTTGCAAAGGCAGGCTTATTACTCAGAATTACGCTAATTGTAAGTGTCCTTACAGTAAGTTTGATCAACAGTTACCAGGACACCTGTATTATTTCTGCGGAGGCTCGCCTTAGACGGATCACTTCTTCTTCTCGTTATAGCTCAACTAGTATCCATCAGTTTGCTTAAATCGCGCGAAAAAATTACAGTATGGCTGCAATAATTATACATTATTACGTATTTATATATTCGCTGTCCAAAATAAAATATTTAAACAAATGAATCTTAAACAAAAAATTTTTTGTACGTTCGAAAGAAATAAAAAAAAAATTATATTCGTAAATATATATTAGTTGTAAGAACATATTTCTATATGCGATCTTATGTATAACTATTACATAATGTATACATTTCATATATATATGGTGTTCAATGTGTGACGCTACTTATTTTCTTATGATAATGTTGTACATATGTATTTATATTTATATATATTTATTATAGTTAGTTTTAAGTATATATGTATGTAAAGACAAAATATATATCGATACACCATTATATTTAATTGTAAATATTGTAAACTTATATACCTTTTAATGTTTATATAAACATATTATATAAGGCCAAAATTGTAATATTATATATGCCTACCTTATATACATATATATCATATCCATACTTATATGCTGCACGTGGTAAAAACAAAAAAAAAGTAAATCCAGGTGGCCATGATCTTTGCGAAATGTTAAAAAATTTATCATCGTGGTCGTCTCGATTCTCTTTTTTCGTTTTGAGCCCATCTTAAATACATAATTATAACGTATCATATTATATTATGTACTTATACGTACTTTAGAAATTAAATAGGATAATATAGATAATATGCGATGTGCGATACAGGCCTGGCCCCTGATATCTGCAGAGCTTCTACCGAAGTCTAGTCCAGAGTTCGAATCCAGTTTCCCCAAACACCGTCGGCCATTTTCCGTTCCGCAAGTGTGTGGGGATTACTTTGTACGTGGGCTGCTAAGTTAGTTAGTAGCAAATTTAGTGGCGGGAAATAATTTGTTCGGCAAAGTTCGGTTCAATGTTAAGATTAAAAAAATTAACGTCGTTTAAATTGGAAATAAAATATTTTTCGATGAGATGTTATCGGGGAAATAGTTTCATTTTACAATTTTCTACAATCCTTAAAAGTCTGGCGGTAATTTTTAGGCGGATCCTCTATACAGGGTGTTATAGATTCAAACCAGATAGGTCAATGTAGCACAGTATTATTTTTCTGGTTATCATGCAGTTGGTAAGTAATTCGTTTTTGTGAAGATTTTTTTTTTTGTAATGGAAAATTTTTCAAAATTTTGAAAAGAGCTTCAATTTCTGAAATTTCTGAAACAAAGCAAATTACGGTAATTTCTAGCTTCTGTAACCTATTCTTTATTAAAGATTTTCCGGATTTAATATACGATGGCGCAAAAGTAAAATGTTTCGTTTGCAATATTGGTCGAAAAGAGAGAAGTGCAAAGCACAACATATCGCGAACGGTTTATACATGATTTATGCGTAACTATGATTGTGTGTAACCTGCCGTTTACTTTGTTAAGCAAAGAATCATTTATTTAATTTTGGAAGAAATACGCCAATCCTACATTACCGAGCCAGGCAACGTTATGAAGTGGTGCACGCACGCAAACATTTAGAAAATACAATTAAAGCCGAACTGAAAAATAAAAAACTGTGGTTATGCGTGGAGGAAACAACCGATTGTAAAAAAATTCTCTACTTAATGTGATGGCACGTAAAACGGAACCACATCGACCATCTATCTTGCTAGCGACGAGGAAAACAATGTAATGCCGAAAAAATTTAAGAAGTGGTATTAAATACGTTGGAAAACTTTCGAGAGACCAAGTTTAAATGTTTATGAGAGATGGTGCCGCAACCATGCTTTCTGTAGGGCGGTCTCTTAAGGAGCAGCGTGGTAACTTTTTACATATTACATGTAAAATCCATGCTCTACATCTTGTGGCAGAACAGAGTCGAAGATGTTATTCAGAGGTAGATGCATTAAAGGCGGTATTCCTCAAATTCCCATACGAATCGCACACCCGAACGACAACTCCCATACCGACGCCTGTGAAGCGCACGGAAAGTGGCGAACTTTATATTTCATAACCTTTCGCTCTACATTTTCGAAATTGTTTCTTCTAAATTTTGACCGTACTGTAAAAAAATGGATCTAAAATACAGTTTATGACGCAGTAAATTAATAATTTAAAGTTGTTTTATTTTTTTTTTTATTTCTTCTTTGTCCATTTCAAAATGTCCCTCAAGAAATTTCGTAAAAATTAAAAAAAAATCACTTTCGCGTCTTGGTTATACTTCCAACGAATTTGGCATTACATTAAGAGAAAAAAAGACTAGAAAAAATTGAAAATTTTCCACGCCCAAAGAATGTTGGAAAACTATCAAAATTGCGTTCAGACGATCTTAGAATTTAAATTAAATGAAACGAACAACAAAAAGCAGCAAAAGATCAGCCGATAAAAATTCTTTTCCTTTATCTGAAGATACTCTTACATCTCTAGCTTCATCAAAATCTTCTGAATTTGATACTTGATGAGGTTTCCTTATTAGTGTTTTTTTTTTTGTAATTAGAAATCATCATGAAATACCAAAACAATCAGCAATTCTACCACATTTGGAACCAATCTCAAATTTAATCCGGAAAATTCGTAATAAGCGATTTACACGTCAATTTCTATTCTATTCATTCATATTACTTTTTAACTACGCCAAAGTACAATTACATCCATTCCATATCTGCGCGAATACGAAACAAACACGTGGGGCACGACTAAATGGAATCAATTTTCCACGAGCGTTCTCCCACGTCGAAAACAAAAACTCCTCCGCCCCATACTGCTCCTGGTTTCATCGTAAACCACGCGCGGAAAATGACCGGCGATCTGGTCGCCTTCGCGTTTTGCCCTACTTTTTTTTTTGTTTTGCATAGCGGTAGTGTGCATTTAAAATGAAAAATCCTAGAGTGCCGTGGCGTACTCCCTACGCTGCCAGATTCAATTATTTTAATGGAAAATCGTCATATCCTAGAGGGGCTGTCGGGTTTGTTTCGAATGGTTCGGAATGGGAAATGGAATAGCGCGGTACGTGCGCGTGGGATATGTTACTGGAATGGAATATGGGAATTAAGGCTTTGTTAGTAATCTAAAGTTAGTAAAAAAAAAAAGAAAACCAAGGAAGAATTAATTAATTGGGCGGGAAAAAAAAAGAAAGAGAAACGAAAACAAAGTAAAAATTAATAATATAATGAGAAAACGTAACGATGGGGGTAGCTTACCCCTGTTCATCCAGCAGACAAAGACCTTTGAAGCTCAGCTGCGACTCTACTTCCGCATAGTATGTACATAGATGGCAACATATGTAATGGTCCCTGATCTTTCAGGCTGCTTTCTAGAAAAAAATACATTCTAGAACAACCCAAAATCTTGGAAGATTTTTTCCAATATTTCGACGAAAGTAACCTGCGTAATGTATATCCATTCCACCCATTAAATTATAAACAAGTTTGAAAGAATAAAATCCTAATAAGCGATGTTAAAAGGAAAAGAATGAAATTGCTGCTTACGTCCCATCAACAGCTAATGCTCCTGGGCGAAGAAAAGCTCTCAAATTGTGTTAAAGCAATTAACTGGAAGAGACGTTTTTGAAGCAAATTCAATGAGGTTGGATAGGTTCAAAAATTTGAGGGTATTCGTCAATTGCCTGAAGGCAAAACCATTCAAGCAATGTCTCTACTTGTTACATTTGTCCAAGATGGAAAGAAGAAAGAAAATCCTGGAGCCCAATCATCCATATTGAGCTACAGTATCGCCCCAAAGTAAATGATGAAAATGAGGATTCTTTTACGATGTTTTTTTCCACGGCGTAGATTGGACGTTCAAGATGCTCAATATGATACGTCAAGGACGAAGAGAAAATACGCGAGCTTGTGGAGCCGATGAGGAGATTCTCATCATTAACAGTGAACCAAACAAGCAATAATCAAGAAGACAAATACAGGAAGGTTCCGCCTATCGAATAGATGCCCTGAAATATTCCATGTACCAAATGGAAGACGGAAAATAGCGCGTTAAATCATTAACTATTACTTCGTAAGAGCTATATTTCGCTGCGACAACCCGTAAATTTAATGTATAACCCTCGTTAAACACACAACCTCTTTCATTCCATCCCGCAAGTCAAGGATACGTCGCCGAAAAAGCTCCTTACTTGAATTGATTAAGCTGTCAAACCTTTGGGAAAGAGAAATGTAGCATTCCCGCCACTTTTATCACCCTACACATCCAAAATTGACAAATAAACGACTTCAAACACCTTCAAAATCGAATAAAGCGTCCCCAAAGCTCCGATCCATTAGTTTCTCGAACCGAATAGAAGCGAAACGAAAGGAAAAAATCCCCATTTCTCTTTCTCTGCGGAACCTCTAGATGGACACGTGAAATCGCTTTCCGGACCAAAATTTAGTTTGGAAAACGCTCCCGGGTAATATAGCATCCGTCCCGACTAACAGTTGAAGAATCGCAGTAAATCTAAGTTCGAACGCCTCTGGGCTTTAGGGGGAAATTTGGGATGCAATGAAGGGTGGGGAATGCGGGATATATCAGATTATATGTGCGTAATAAGACTATGTCGTGATTATGAAGAATGGAAAAAAGCAGTGGTCTTTGGACGATATTGGTATGAATATTTTCACGATTTTTGGAGGAACAAAGAGTTTCTGAAGATGGAACATTTTGCCTTTAAATGAAAAAATTATGGAAATGCGTATAAAACAGTAATTATTGAAACATCTGGAGATCAATGGGATCAATTGTTGTAGTGTGTTTATTGACTTCAAAACAATACGATCTAACTGGAGAAGAAAAAAAAATGAACGTCCAATAGGAGATGAGCAAATTGCAATGTTCCACAAGGCTTTGAATTAGGACCTATATTGCTTTTTGATTTACATTAATGGTAGAAATGTATTTGTGGAAGTTATGACGTGTACTTAGGTTGGGGATCAGGATAAGGTTTGGGATTAACATATCTGCTGTTTAACAAAATCAAAGGACCATTCTTCAGACTGCTACTTTTACACAACTAAAATCGCTGGAATCGAGAACTAAAGTAAAATTTCCAAACCTCCCTTCAGTTATAAGACCAGTGCTACACAATACTGCTGATCTTCCATATCCTTACCGTAAGATTCAGGGACTTTTGATCCTGAGGAGAACCTTCTAGAAAACCGGGAAATGGATCTCGACTTTGTTGACATGTTAGAAGAGCCGTATAAAAGAAACCAGTCAGAAGATCTGAATTTGTTAAAAAATCAAGCAGAATTCGTAGCTTCAAATTTCAAAGGATGGAAACAACATCACCTAATATTCTGTAACCATGTCAACGTTTTATTTGAGGCAATGGTCCAGTATCACCATTCAGAACAGCGGAGACTCTATATAGACTTATGAAAAGTTGCGGGGATTTCAAGGGCAAATTTTTGCGGATTTAGAAGTGTTAGAGCAAGGAACATAGTGAGAGATTCCACCAAGATATCAACTATACAAGGAATAATGGAAGCAAAGCATGCTTGTGGGCTACTGTTGTTTGTACGCTTTTGGGCTTTGGGATATTGACGACAACGACCAGTTTCCAGATTTTCGGGAAACGAGTAAACCTCAGGGCAGAGTTGAGGAGGAGACCAGGGTCGCAATAATGATGGGAGGTAGATTCTTGGAGGCTCTTATCTGTTATGCTATTAAGCATCCTGTTGAGGGATCAACTGGCTCCCAATCGAGGACCCCAGCCACAATAAAAATTGCTTCGTTGATTATGCCCTCTAGGTCATCTTCTCCATCCGCTGAGGAAACTCCGCAGATTCAGTTTCAAAAAAGAAATTAAAATATTGCGTAGATCTTTGGGGGGGTTGTACACCGAAATTAGGGGATTCAGTTACTCACTTTTATATTTAAAAAAATTAGGGGGATAGTAGCAAGGGGCTGTGTTACGTTTTGGGTGCCTTATACCCTGAAAACGAGCGACTGGGTGCCCAAAAATTTGCCACTGTTCTTCCACTAAACCCACAGAGTTTAATTTAAACTTGGGATTATCTTAATTTTTTTTGTAATCAATATACCCACACATAGCAGAAATGTCTTTCGGGTGATGTTGCATAGTTAAAATTTTACTTGGCGTTTCGCTGACCACGCCGTCAGCTTCTTCAGAAGATTTCTAAAGACTGCTGTTGTTGTCTTTTGCTCCTCGTTATACATCCTATCTCTGTTCTGCTTTGCTGATCAGCAAACGAGGAGCAAAAGACAACAACAGCAGTCTTTAGAAATCTTCTGAAGAAGCTGACAGCAGGGTCAGCGAAACGTCAAGTAAAATATTAACTACACGACATCACCCGAAAGACATTTCTACTATGGATTACGGTCGTGAAAGCCTACACTCGATATACCCACACACTTCAAAAAAGAGCGAATTATTCTAAGCACTCCACGAATATTCAAAGACCAAATTTGGAATTTCCCAAAGAATTCAATTTTGTAACGTAAATAAATGATCAGCAAAGGTACTTGGTGATTTTGCAGTTAAATTCTTACAATTCGTAATTCTATTCATATTAATTGGTGTTCATCGTGATCAAAGATCTATTTTTTTGCTGCATGTTTATTTAGCTAGAATCTCTTAAGCTCTGACTACAATTAGACGTTTGTACATATCTTATACGTAGACTCAATAGTCGATTTTATTGAAACAGTTCTGTATATGTCTAGATGAATCTCGCTGTTAGTAGAAGGTAGTTCCTTTAGATAAAATATCTGGAATATAACCGCGAAATTACCAATCCTGTAAGAATAAACCTTAAAGATAACACGTAAAGAAGACTCAAGACAATGGGAATTCAAGGCTGTATCGATCATCGATATTTCATTATTTCTTTCTTTGACCTCGACGATCGAGGCTAACAAGCGATATTCTAAATCGAAATATTCTTATATTATTACGAAAATGAACAGCAGAAAACAAAACTCAGTGTTGTGAAACGCGTTATTTAAAAATACGGTGGGTTAGACGGTGACGTTGTACAAGAAAAGTAAGTTGGAGAAGGGGGCGGCTAAACGCTGCACTTGTGCGTCATTTAGTGATTGTATAGTCTATATATGTTAATCGTGCGATGGGAATTTGAGGGTTATTTTAAGTTGGCGAGGAAAAAAATATCCTACTGACTGCGCCAAATCTTTTGATGCTGGCATAAATCTTGACGAACAAGCTAAGGAGCTATTTTAAATTAATTATTATTAATTAGTGTAAGGTACCATGAGGTGAAGAAGCTTTTCCGCGTGTATGAAGATGGCGTTTATTCAGCGAAAAATTGATAACCTTTGAAAATGTTAGATCGTTTCAATTAACAACATGTGTAAGCAAGTGTTAATTAAATCACTATAAATTTAAAATAAGCCTCAAATTCCGGCGGGAAAAGTAAATCAATTCACTATCTTTGTAACCTGAGCACAATAATTGTTATATTATACTAACTTTAGGAATTTAAACGACCCTTATCGTTCTGTACATGTCTATTCGCTGGTTGTGTAACAGACGCATTTATTTCTTTCTCTCTATCGTACTCAATGTTGTGATATGCAGGATAACATGTATTACCTTTGGTTTTTATTCTTCTATGATAACGATGTATTTATTTGTAATAATAATAATAATAATTAAATATGATATTGTAACAATAAGAATATGGTACTACATATAACTATTATATAATATAGAATATCTGTGTGTTATTAAATGTAATATAAAGATTGCAGATTTTATAAGTTGTATAATAAAAATATTTGAGAAGATTTATTGATTTTGGATCTTCGAGTTTAACCCACCATTTTCTTTTTGGCCGTGTTCCGATTGCAGATTCAGGTTTATAATGAACGTACTGAACGTACTTGGGGCTCACTCTGAGCGTTTTAAAATCACCCAAACGGCCATAATTTTTAATGGTGTTAATTTCCCCCTGAAAAGGGCAGATTTTCATTTTCTCCATGGTGAATTTAATGGCTGGGTGCTGCGAGTGTTGGTGTTCCAAGAACACTTCTCCGTGTCGCCGTATCGTCGACATATCGCAGCCAGCATTTCGGTTTCGTTTCGCTCGAGTTTATGGCTTCTTCTCCAAATGCTTCCATAAACAAATTGGCTATTATAGGAGATAGAAGATTTCCCATTGCTGTTCTCTCTTCTGCTCATTGTACAAGAAATACGTCGTAGTAATTTGATGATATCATTTTGTAGTCGAAATTCTGCTAGTACGGCTAGTGCGTCCTCTGCAGGAGGTTAGCTTAGAAGATTTGCTAAGTACTTTAGCAAATCATAGGTGGAAGACCCAATATTGCTTACAATCTTAGTGATACTCCTTCTTTATGTATCTTTGGTATTCTGTACAACCTGAGTGGTTTAGCAGCTCTTCGAAATAATTTTTTCTGCATCTCTTTGGGTACGGATGAATTCTACTGTTTTTGTGACCTTCTCCGTCGGGTCCTTTCTTACTTCCTTGTAGGTGTTTTCGTCGAATAATCCTCTTTATTCAGCTGTACAGTGGCGTTACTTGTGTCTGCTTTGAAGATGACGATGTTTTCAATTTTGTTAATGATCCTTCTTCCTCTCTGGAAAGGTTACGTTTCGGTGTTTTTGACTTCTTCAATGCTCTGCTTACTTCTTGTCGCACTTCTTCTGCTTCGACGTTCCTTTTTGGAATTCATTAATAGATTAACCATGACGTTCTTCAATGCTTCGGGTTGCTCCTTGGTCTTATTTTCTTCCATTCTTGCGAACTTCTTCATTTTCCGTTGCTCTGGATCTCTCGAGCTGAACTTCGGCCGCCTTCCAGTTTATGCGGTCAATTCCTTCGCCTTATTCGCCAATGTCAAATGCAGCTCCATGATCATCACACTTCGAAGTAAAGCTTCTTCTGTTCTTCTTAAGATCTTTCTTACGACATCAGATGTTATGTGATGTTTTAATTTCACGAAGTTGGGTCTCACTTTCTTGTCTCAGCAACGAGGTGTAGAAATGCCAAACTTTACAATAATTTGTTCTTCTTGGTGCGTAGAGAATCTAGTCTTTATCAGTCTCTTCATCGCAGGTTTTTAATTCCTGAGATGATTTCTCTAAATTAGCGATGTGTTGGGCAACACCTTCGTTTTTGCAAAATATGCATGTCTTACCATATAGTCCTTCTGTTCTTATCCACATTTCGTGCGCACTTTGCATGTAATTAAGGTGTTTCTCTTGCACTGATTATTCTCCGTGCATTTAGATCGTCTTCCTCCCAGTTTTTATCTTCTTCCTTCAGGTGTGGCCTATTACCGTTAACTACGTCGTATGTTCCGGCTGTCTTCAATATTATGATTAATTAAAATTGCCATGTTTTGTTTAATTTGAGCCATTCCCGCCTGGATTCTTCTATTAAATCCATGTTTTTTTCCATTTTTTTCTAACGTAAACAAACTTATTTATCTTTCTTAGTACACCGTTACGTTATCCCAATACCAACTTATAAATGTTAAAACCCTAAGTAGCTACGTCACTATTTTTAACACCTTCATATGTAAAGCAATAAGACGTCCGCTTTTCTGCGAAGGATTCCGCGATGCTGTATTTGACTTCTCATCAAACGTCTGACGTTGATTCATTCAATCAGGTCTCTAATAGAAAGAATAAATTCGGTTTATTGATTACGTTTTTCCAGAGTTGTAGATGTTGGTGTACCTTTGGCGTAAATAACACATTACCGCAGCTCCTAGCGGTAAATACCATTAACCAGCACAACGAAACACCGTTTGTCACTTTGACGTATATCGACCAGGTTTTCCTTTGACGAACATCTTCGATGGGAAAAGCATTATGACTCATCATCATCATCGCCATCAACTCTGCAAATGGACGTGAGTATATTTTACGCCGCCAGGAAATGGCTTTTGTCCCTTTCCCTTTAAACGGACTTTCCTATTTCGATTCTAGAGCTCGTTGCCCGCCTCTATCGTCTGCATCATCGCGACCGAGTTCTGCGAACGATTTTCGTTCTGCGGATTAAGAAGTAAGTAAAAAATGAGCGTCGGATGTATTTGATGTAAGGAAGGTTATCCGCAAGAAATTGATCGGAAAATGGTATAATTTGTATTTAGACGAGTATTTAACCAGATCTAGATTGGATGTTATGAAGATCTCACAATTTGTTGTTTCGTGTCTTTCGAAATTCAGATTTTGTTCAAAATTGGCTGTTGTCAACTTGGGGCAAAAAAATTTACAAGAAAGGCAACATTTTTTATTGAATTCTGGGCTCTTTGGAGGCCATGGAGAAACCTTAATGTTGTTATTGTTAAATATTAGTTATTTGGGTCTGTTTACTCTTCATTCTGCCCGGTTGCAAAGACCCTATTCAAGCCAGCCAATCAAGTCTCAAATCACTATCTGCAGTTTGCGTAATTTGTTTATTCTTATATTACCGTCAATAGTTGATTGGAATACTTTCTCATCTGAGGATGTAACGTTTCCCCAGAAATCTTCATTATGTGCAATAAAATTATTGGAAAAATCTTTCTCTTCTATGCGCTCATCCGTTAGGAGGTTCCGCTGCAGTGTCTTGTTCTATTTGGGTTGACATCTGTCTCCTCGGAAATCTGCCCATATTAATTCCACAGTCTTGTTCACATATAAAATTACTTCTATATCCGCCAGTTACAGAAGGCAACGTAAGATTTTGCAGGAAATTTACGTAGTTGGCTCCGTTTAAGAGAAAGACCAACTAATTCAGCTCCAAATCTTAAATGAAGAATAGCCATTCTGCCTTGTGGTCAGGACTAGAATATTTCTCCAGAATTCTTCAATTATTTTCCTCCTTATGCTCATCCGTTAAGAATATACCAGTGTGGTGCAGTGTCGAAGTCCACGATCTTTTGGTCGTCCTCTAGCAGTTCTAACGCCACCAGAAAAATCGACTTCTGTTGCTGCTTTAGTGCAAGTGCCAAGTTTATTTGATCCTATTTTCTGAAGCTGAAGACCTTGTAATAGATCTCTCATTCCAAGAGCAAGTCCAAATTCTTCAGCTACAATTCTATAACTCCATTTTGTAACAAGTCTCGTCTTCTTTACACAATGACAAATAAATTCCACAAATTCTTACAACAAAATTGCAAATTCTTTGGCGGTAAACATAATCAACTGAATAGCAACAAATCTCTCTCTCCATCAGCTTTTCCGCCCCGATTGAATATTTGAAGAACCTCTTCTCATCTCGAACATTATTTAAAAGCGATTCTCCGCGCTACCTTGCGATAAATCACAATTAATTTTTGAATTTCAATTCCAATTAATCAGCCGAAGCACCTCCTACGCCTATTAAAACTTACATCATCAGCGTTTCGACGATCGACACTCCGACATGCAAGACACTGAAGTAATGATATTAAGCGCTCCTATTAACGTCTAGATTCTATGTACCTAGAGCCTAATTTATCATCCTCTCGGTAAGGAAGATGGTAGGAGGCGATAAATTAATAACGAAATTTTGATTAACAATCTTGGGGACCGTATCGTATATATATTTTAATTAAGCTGATTACCCTGAAGACGACCTTGCTCCAACGTCTTTCCCCGTAGCTATTCTCTCGCTGTATTTGAGGAATGAACTTCGTCTCTCTGAGAACAGCGCCACGACTGTATATCATGTCTTCATTATGATTTGCTATATTTTGCCGATTTTGGGTGCAATCTGTGCTGATAGCGTTTTTGGAAGATACAGGTACGATATTTTAAGTACGGATGGATTTTACCTTTTACCAAACGAATTAATTTGTTGCAAATTCCAGGACGATATTCTACTTCTCAGTCATCTACTTGATAGGAAATATGATTATGGTCTTCGCAGCAATACCAGCGACTGATTTCTCGCCCATGTAAGTATTGTCTTGTAGATTCTCAAGTATCAAATTTTTTGGAATATTTTGACCATAATAAGAGCTCACGTTCCAATTTTTTCCAGTTCTATGACAGTAATCGGTCTAACTTTAATCTCGGTCGGTACCGGAGGTTCTAAACCGTGCCTGGCGGCGTTCGGCGGTGACCAATTTCGTCTGCCGCAGCAACGAGATCAGCTACAGCAATTTTTCTCGCTTTTCTACTTCAGCATCAACCTGGGAGGATTCGTCGGCATGATCATAACGCCCATAATGAGGAAATCGGTGACTTGCTTCGGCGACGATACCTGCTACGCTTTAGGGTTCGGATTTCCAGCGTTGTTGATCCTGTTGTCGATTCGTAAGGACGGATTCTCAAAATGTTTCGTCGTACGATGTTCTTCTTCTGCTTTCAGTGATTTTCATGATGGGGAAGCATTGGTACAGGTTGAAATTCCCCAAGGAGAACGTCGTATTGCAGTTCGTCAAATGCACTATTGTAAGTTTAATTTTAAGCTTATGAGGGCTAGTACGATGTTTCCTTGTTCCAGTATGGCCTATACAAGAGCCATAAGAAGAAGGACGATGAGGTGCATTGGTTGGACCACGCTAAAGATAAATTCGGGACCAAATTAGTGACTGATATGAAGATAGTTTTTGCAGTGCTACTTCTGTACACCCCATTACCTCTGTTTTGGTCCCTGTTTGATCAGCAAGGCTCTAGATGGACGTTTCAGGTTTGTCAGTTTTTTTCTTAAGATAAACCATAGGACTTTATACATTGATTCTTAGTAATTTGTAGCTACAAAGTGACTTGCTTAAACGCTGAAGTAATAACGCAATTTCGGTAGAATAATCTTTCGGCTAATCATATTGTCAGCTTCTTGTTGTAATCCTCAGTATGCGGAGTGAATCCGGAGGAACGGGCCCATAAGCCCCCATAAGTTAGAGTCCGATTGTCAACCATTCCGGAAATAAAAAATCTTCTTTGGTCTTTGGATTTGGTGATTTAGATTTGCATTTTTTTGACGGAGGCGCTAAAATATGATAAAGCCTAATTAAATTTCTTTAAGTTGGGATTGGCATTAATTTTTCTTTCATCTCAGCAACCTTGAACGGTTTGCACGTTTCTTGTACCACAAACTTGCAGCAAGTACCCTTTGATCCTACAAATTCACCTCCGTCAGGTGAATTTCGTCTTCTCAACAGCAGTTTTTCTGGTAGGACTTTTGCTCCTAAATCATGAAATGTCTAAAAGTTGAGTGTAGGCTTTCACGACCGTAATCCATAGTAGAAATGTCTTTTGGGTGATGTCGCGTAGTTAATATTTTACTTGACGTTTCACTGATCATGCTGTCAGCTTCTTCAGAAGATTCCTAAAGACTGTCTAAAAATAATGCAATGATGATGTAGAAATCTATAATTAATCTCTTCAGGAAAGGCTACTCTACAATGTTTTTTCAGGCTTCTAGGATGAACGACAAATTTCTCGGAATACAAATCCTTCCGGATCAGATGCAAGTGGTCAATCCTGCTCTGGTGCTGATTTTCATCCCGTTCTTCGATCGAGTGCTGTATCCTTATTTGGGTAAGATGCAATTCCTCGAGAATCCCTTGCATAGGATGGCGGTTGGTGGAATTATAGCTGGCATGGCGTTTCTATCCGCTGGGATCTTAGAACTGATTCTGCAGCTGAACTATCCACCACAACCTGGACGCCATAGAGCCGCCACCAACTTCATCAACGCTTTACCATGCGACGTCGTCATTTACAGTCCGTTCGCGCCGGTTTTGAACCTAAATTCCAGCGGAAGATACGTGTTTGGGGATATCGTAGCCCATGGGAGTACGATTTATAACGTCACAATAGATGCGGAGACCATGACTTGTGGGGATATCCATTTGACGAAGCAGGTGTACGAATTGAGCGTTCTAGCTGTTGAAAGTCAGGTAATTTTTTTTTTATTTTATTTTTTCGCCAACATTTATTTACCTGCCATTTATCACAGACTGACACCATATTGATCGGTATCAACAAATGGAATGAGATCTCGGATTACATCACAGATCCCGTGGATTATAGGGTTTCCTTGAACGAACGGCCTAGAGTTAGGTAAATTCAATTGAAAATTGGTTTGGGAGGGTTCAAAAGCTTCCAATTCCAGGATAGACTTCATCACCGCCTCTGATATGCTCAATAACATCTCGGTGAGTTTGAAGAGCGTTTCTGGACTGGTCGATACTTACTATTTAGGCCTCACTCCTGATCACCTGTCAGTCTCTCAGTATATTGAGCTACCAAATGGAGCGTAAGTTAGTACCTAAATCAAAGTTATACTTAGATCTTCGGAATATCCATTAGTGAGCGATCAGGGGAGCTGAGCCAGAATTTGAACTTAAATATTTTTGGTCACTACTTATGGAAATTTGTTCCCTATTGGGCCAGGTGTCATGGTTTCTATCTCTCGATTGCTTCCAATGGATTTTAACGGATTTTTTAAACTTTGTGGGGGGCCGCACTATTAATGTAAGAATACCAACCTGACTCTTGCGACCTGTTGAAAAACGAATTCTTTGCCGGTTTGTTCTTGTAAAATGTTCACATGGATCTCCTATGTCAATATTCCGTCAATTTTAAATAAAGAAAGAGAGTGTTAATGTAACCAAAAAATAATGGAAGCAGCGACACAAACCGGGTACTGTTCCCCAACGGCCGGCATGCGTTTCTTTGGCACTAGAGGGCGCCAAGAAATGTCGAGTTTGTCGTTTTGAAAGTTGTGGGATTAACTGTGAGGCAACAGCGATAGAAGGTAGAGATAAAAAAATACTCTCGGAACCACGCTGATGACGCCGGGTAGGCAGAAACATGACTGTGTGTTAGTGTATTTTTTTTCTCTCCTTTTATCGCGTTTGCCGTGAATTATTCCATCAATACCATGAGGAAGCTAAGCTATCTTAGCATAATTTTTTTGTTATTGTTTCTAGGCATTTTCTGATGTGCAGTGTTAATGTAGTTTGGCGTTGTTCTCACTCAACATGAGTTAAAACAATATATTTGTTGTTATCTTAAGATATAATGTGTGGAAGACGAGACGGGATTTACTTTTTTTTTTACTTTGCGCGTACCTTTCAGGTACGAATGTATCGTCTCTTCGAATGAAATCCCCATTTTGGAGAAGAAGTACATACATCTAGCGCTAGGCGGCGTCTACGCCCTCGTTATCCGAGAGAGGAGCGGTAAAATCGAGGTAAACAATTTTTATAGCTCGTTTGAAAGGCTGCGGCTAGTGGCGAGGAAATTATGTTGTCGTATGACGTTGTTTGGGATGAATTTGGATCCAGAGGCGGAACACTAGCCATAGTCTATTTGAAACGATAAAATTTTGAGAAACAATGCCAGGAGAAGGTTAGATAATAAGGGAAAATTTAGTTGTGCCCCCTTTTTCAGTTTTAATCTATAAACCTACGCGCGGACTAACGTGGAGATACGTGCCTCCAATCATGGGGCGTACATGTCCAATAGTATGCTGGAATTTTTTAAGATCCATCCTAAATCTAACAGAAATCTTCTCATGAGCATCTACTCTTAATAATAAAGAAGTTCTATTAATAATAGCAATGCCGGAGGCGCTACAGTGGTTAAATATTAATAAATTAAGACTAAACAGAGATAAGACAAAGACAAAGATCTGCAAGCAACAAGCTACGAATTTCCTGGGCTTAACCATTTCAAGCTCATTGACCACAAAAGACATACAACAATTGAACCAAAACCTTCCATTTGTAACTTATGCGATAAGTTTTTAGCACATACACTGTCTGCAATTAAAAATCCGCCACCCCTAAATTGTTGGAGAATTTCGTTAAGATTTTATTAACATTTTTGAACGTCGACTTCAACGATTGCTCATCATGTTGCATTGATCTGTTGTTCCGCACATGTTTCTACAGGAACACTTGTTTAGAATAATTGTACAAAAATAAGTAAAATGCGTGCAGTTATCGTTGGTGGCCTCTCGCAGAGGAGAACAATTAACCTCTTCGAACATGGCCGGATTTTTGGCGGTATTAGTTTCCGGGAAATTCGCGTGGACTTAATCGTAATCATTCAACCGTATTACGGAGTTGGAACCTGTAGATTGGAAATAACATCATTATGAATAGTGCGATTACCTTTAACGCCTGACCATAGACGTGCTAAGCGAACCTTTTTTACCTTTCTTTTCTTAAATTGTCTTTGATTTATACGTTTATAAATAGCATAATAATAAATATTATTTTACAAACATTTTTGAGTGGCGCGTTTTTAATTTCAGCCAGTGTATATCAGGTCGTATTTCTATTTATATCTATTAGATTGGGCATTGTATTACGGCCAGTATAATTTCTACAAAGTCGAAATCAAGCACATTGGCTGAGCGTAATTTTAACAATTTGTATATCTTTTTAAACCAATTCAAAATTCTATTAAGCACGGCCCGACGAACGTGCGCTTACGACATCGATTATTAATATTTCCACGTCGAAACAATAAACTTCGCGCTAGTGTATTGCACGTCGTTTGTCATCGGAGCTAATTCCAAATATCTCGTTTATTTTGCAATAGCAAACTTATTTTGTCCTTATCTTGTCGTATCGATCATTTTTGAAAATTATCGACGATGGCGTAAGTGTTGGGTTTTCGTTACACTTCCGTTCGTGGGAATTAGTACATTCTTACGATTAAACGTGGTAAATGCAGGGGTGTTGTAAACGAAGGAAATGCAATTTAGAACAATTCTTCTTGGAGTTGGCGCCTTATTCAAGCTAGGAAAATTTTTTGGCCTAATACTTGACGATATTTTTAAGGATTTCAATCATATTTCGTTTGAAACCTACCAGTTCTATGGCAACACTTCACCTCACAGCCGATTAATCGTTGAAAACATCCTTATCTTTCTAAATAATTTTGAAGCGAACCAGTCTAGCCTTGTGCAAGCGCATATTTGTCTATTTTAATCATTTATTCTTTAAGTGGCTTACGTCGAAATTTCCAAAAGAATTGTGAGTTTTTGTGTGAAGCGGTAGTTTTCGCACTGATCTCACGCATTCACACAATACTTTTGCTAAATATTGCGCCAATGACAAAAAAAAAGTTGGCCCAAAATCGCAACCTTGTAGTTTTTCATAATTTTATCAACTTCAATTGTACTTTGTCCGTCTAATACGCCTACGTGCAACGGTTGCCAAATGTAAACTTATCTGTTGTAGAATTCGTTTGGAACGTGTACAGTGTTTAACGTTGGGTTAGGTGTTATCAAAGGCACAAGAAAGCACAAAGAGCTATTTCTTTTGTAGAAATGTCTTTCGGGTGATGTCGTGCTATTAATATTTTACTTGACGTTTCGCTGACTATGCTGTCAGCTTCTTCAGAAGATTTCTAAAGACTGCTTTGCTGCTACAGCAGTATTTAGAGATCTTCTGAAGAAGCTGACAGCATGGTCAGCGAAACGTCAAGTAAAATATTAACTACGCGACTTCACCCGAAAGACATTTCTACTATGGATTACGGTCGTGAAAGCCTACACT
>LR737018.1:9513-22424 GCA_902654985.2 Oryctes borbonicus
CGGTAACAGTTTATGTTATATCCAACTATAATTTTTGTTAGAGCAACTATATATTTTATTGGATTAAATAAACGTATTGTAATCCTTAATACAATGTTTGTTATTTTGTTATTTTTTCTGTTATTCTATTTTGTTATTTTTTTTTTGTTTTAAAAGTTATTTTTTTTTTATTTTAAAAGCACAGAATTTGATGTTCCTTTAGTTTTATTTATTTCTCCCAAATGTTAATCCCCACTCTGTTCTTAGAAAGAAAAAGGTTTCACTAAATAATTTTTAAATGGTAAGCAGTAGATTCTATTTATTAAAAGAAAGCTACAATAACAATAACAAGAACTTTTGTGGTGTTCTTCCATAAGATTACGCACGTACAACGCTTCTCTCTAAATTATTGTTTTAAATTATAATATGCTCTTTTTTAAAGCTATTTTTAAATGTATATAAGTGGACATGCTGTATAGTTCGTTTTATTAGGTGGATTTCAATAGTTGTTAGCGTTTTAGTAAAAGTACTTTCGCTATTTTCGTATTTCATGCGCGATTACTATTGAAATTTCTCAATTCTATTGCATCAGTTATATCTGCATTGACAAGCTAATTTTGTTATCGCAGCTATAAAACGGCTTTTACAAGAAATAATACGTCTTTCATATTCACTACTGCAATATACTCCTTAAAAGAAACCACCGAGATCCGTAGCCCGTATAAAAAATAAGAATGGAGCTAATTCTGAATTGTATACTACGTCGCTTAATATTTACGTTTAACGCCCGATATTTTGGAGATTAGTTACAACTTCTGCCGTATAATTTCACATTTTATCAATGATCCGGAGTAGTATTACGTACTTAAGATTATTAACAAAGAGTATTGCATAAATATAACATTCCAAAGAAAATAAACATACTGTTCAATACTGATAATGCTCGTAGTATGTACAAATTTATGTATTATGTGTAAATATGGGTTAGAACATAAAACGTGATGTTAAGTGAAATGGATTAATAGTTAAAATAAACACGACGACACTAATACTAATAGTTATTATTGCGTACTTCCAGAAATAAGTAAATAAATTTTTGATGGGGAATATCTCTTTAACATCCTGTTTTTTTTTTTTTCATTTTAAAACATTGCTAATAAAAGCAAATTGGTTATATAACATTTGTTGGAAATCATTCAAGAGAAATTATAAAGAAGTGTTGTAATTTTTAATCTGCTGCATACGTAAACATTTTTTGGAATAAATTATTATTAGATGTTGAAATATGGGCAACGTTGTCTTGTTGCAGCAGGTATATGGATAAATTTGTACAAAGTACAACAGTGTCCTTAAAATATTTTGCCTGAGAATTTAAGATTTCTTCCGAGCTCACGGAGATGATTCAACTGTATACATGCCATTATTGAAATATTAAACCACATATTTGCCAATTTACCTAAGAGAATGGAAAGGATCTATATTTATATATTCTTTCGTGTCTACCTCCTATATATGTGTGTTTACCTTTCCAATTAGACTTGTTTCGTTGAAAAACCGAAGAACAAATACAATTTTTAACAAGCGAATATGGAAATTTTAAACGGAGACTTTAGCAAAAAAAAAAGATTACATTTGGTATGTAAATATTTTGGTTTGTTTTAATAAACTAAAACCATATCTTTCGTTACAAATGGTCGATTCGATTTTTGTTATTAAAATGAATATTATACAGATAGCATTTTCTTCACATCTTTTTTTTTTCATTACATTTAGAATATTAAGTTATTTCTTGGAAACGTTATTAATTAATCGAAGCTTCGAATTTTTGAATTCGTTTGATAATGTAACGGAAGTATAGTCTTTGACATTCTAAAAATTTCGATAAGTTTGATAACGTTTTGTCTTGGAATAGACACCATAAAAAATATAAAACATAAAAATTGTAGTAAGATTTAGTACATCTGTCGGTGATTGTATCAGAACATGATGTTGCTTGTTTATAGCTATCGCAGTAATGCATTTATCGTTTTCAAAATGGGATATTTATTATTAACAATAAGATACATATGGAACTTTTAATCTAAAATAAAATTTGTCAATGTGAATGAGTTACCCAAGTGCGTAAGTTGACGATAATTCCTTTCTTCACTAATTTAGAAAGAACGTTGTTCCATAAAAGATATTCGGAGACGAGTATAGAGAGTGTTCAGTTTTCACAGCGCACGAAATAAATTTGGTTCTTTAAATGGAACATCCCGGATATTATAACGTTTTTATATATCTCGCTTCAATTCATATTTACTTTGTTCGCTACATTTCTTTTAGTTTTGCCTGCAGAAACGAGTTGCGCTTCACGAAATTAGCAAAGATTAGACAAACTCGTGTTTATTCGTCTCATGAGAATGGGTTCGTGTTGTCTACTGGTTTGCCCGAGAGTCGACAAAACACGAGTCTGTCTAGTCTCTGCTAATTTCGTGAAGAGTACGTCTTTTTGCGAAATGCTGCTCGTCTTACAGGCTACAGCGGTGATTCAAATTTATGAATATATGAAAAAATAAAAAACCCAAAATAATAGTAGGATACAAAAACCTAAGGCCGATACAACTTCAGAATCCAATCTACGCCGATGACATAGTACTGATGGTAGAAGAGGAAAGGAAAACATACATAAAATAATAAAGAAAGGGGGTAAATATTAAAAAGACAAAAGTTACTAAAAGTAGGTAATAGAAAAGAAGGTGAAGGAAATATTAAATGCGGAGATGAAACACTGGAGAAAGTTACGGCAAATAGATATAGAAATACTGAACAGAACAAAAGAATTCATATAAACTTATTACCAAATAAGCAGAACACTACTTGGAAAAAGACATTAAAAAAAAACCAACAATAGTAGTTCCAAGTCTAACTTATGGAAGTGAAACCATGGGTTACGGCAACAAACTAGGAAAACAAAGTAAAAGCAGCTGGGAAAACAAGTAAAGACAGATAAAGAAACGAAGAAATCAGAGACAACATCAATTAAGAATCAACCAGTCAAATAATATAGAAGAAAAACAACTGAGATGGTTTAATCATGTACTAAGAATGGCGTCAAAGAGGATAAAAGAAATGCGGGCGGAAAAGAAGAAAAGTAGTACAAGAACTTATAAAAAAGCGCAAAATAAACAAGAAAGGAACAAATGGGTGAAGAATCCAAATCCGCTGATGTTGTAATAGCATAAGGCACAAGATGATGAAGAAGAAGTACTTCTTGGAATTATATCAACTAGCGTCTTCCAGATATCTTTAACGAAACAAAAGGAGGAAGGGAAACTTACCTGCATAGTTTCATATTTAACTTACTAAGCAATGAAGGATTTCGGAAAATTGCAAATATCAATAGCCACCTTGTACCAACACCTGATAATAACTGGTGAATTACACAATTTTTATGTTTTAGGATCATGATCCTTGAAATATAGTGGGTTGATTATAACAGACATTTGGGGGTCGTTATCGGCTGGGGACGTTTTAATTTAAAGAAAAATTAAAATCATTCCCCAGAAATTTAGTGAATAAGAAAAATAAGCTTGGAAGCAACATTTTTTTCAGCTTACCAAATATATTGAGAGATTTTTACTAAGCAACAAAAATATTCTTCATTAATAATTTATTTTAACTTAAAAGTTTCAAGCTAGATACACACTAATTTCTTTATTATCCTATTAAAAAAACCCTATTTTTTGGAAATAGCGAGTCTTCACCATTTACAGAACAATACAAAATACATCGTTTACATACATACTTATAACGGCAAAATTCGATAGCACTAAAATAATTAAATTGCAACAAAGGAATTTTATTTAGATTTATATGAAAAATTATAAAAAATAAAAACAACACGCATAATAAACATAAATTCAACAAAAGGCGGACTCCCACAATTTCTAAAATTAAACGTAGCTTCAAGAAAAGGTTCGACAAACATATTTTTGAAACTTTGTAAAATTATGAGAGGAAAAATGGCAGTAAATGAAAAATCTCTTTTATTTATTTGAAAAAATTGAATAAAATGGTAAAAATCATACATTTCCAACTTGGCAAAAATTGGCGAAAGAGAACAGTACTCTTCTTTGTAAAAAAAAACAATTAACATTGTTACCAAAAATTATTTAGAATCTCATTTTGTTAAAATGCTCTTAAAAGAAGACTATCACTTTTCTTTTCTTCGGAATATAACTGATACATGAGTAATTTGCAAGGTAAATGGATAAATAATTTCTAGATCTTAGAAATATTCTACGATTTAATGGAAATATTGCAAAATAATAATAAAGGGGGTTACTTAGAATATTCGGTCAGTTTTGCGAATTATTTATCAAAATTGACAATTTTATCTCTTGTCTACTACTCAATCGTGTTATATTTAAAATAAGCGTTTCCCCGGAAAATCGATATTTAGACTGAAATTTTAAACAAGTTTTAGTCATAATATTGATCGATATTTTTACAAATAAGAATACTTTGCTCTTGCAAACTGGGTAAAATTTAGTTCCAAAGAACGGAGAAACTTTTATCTTTATTACAATTTTGTTATATATCAATAACAAAGTAAGTTTTTCAATTTGGTGCTAATTTTTTGCTCCACACTGTATATTTGCTGATTATAAGCCTTTTTTTTTTTTGCAGAAGGAAACCTTATCTAGCCAAAAATATAAATTTTAATGAGTTTATTATAGCGAGCATTATTCTTAAAGACAATAATGAACTGAACCTCTATGAATATTTTAAATAATTATCCTAATAATAATATGATGATCCTACTACAATAACTAATATTTTACAATAGGTAACAAGAAGTTCCAAAGTTAATTTTGACACGTGTATAAAAAATTAGTTTAAAATATAATATTTAAAAATGTCTAACATCATTTTTTCCTTGAAGCATACTTGCGATAGCTATTTGCAGCAATCGTTACGGCGAATATCTAGCGTAGTCTACAACTTATTCACCCGTGAAGAAAAAAGTTTCGATTTGATAAATTTAATCAAAATTTTGCACAAAATGTAAATTGTGTCTGAAAATTCAACGAATGCACGAGATAAAATCATTTATTGCGTTATATTTAAAATGGTTTTCCAGAAATTCCTGGGATATTTGTATTGAGTATTAGCTGACTTTGGATTAAAGAAAAAATAATAAAAACATAAGAAAATTAATAAGAATGCCCATCAATTAAATTATTGGTAAGAAAAATTAAAATATAGTATTTACCTTGAATTAGGTCTGGCCAATGCGCACTGCACCAAAAGAAGCACCAAAATCACGGCGAATCCTCGTAGGTATAACTGACTCTTCATGTTGAAAACTTGAATTGGCTTTGTTTATATCGCTCTCCAAAAACGAAGAAAACACTATACAGTATGCGACAATCAAAATAGCACTATATACGATCGGCTTCCGTACTTCCTATCTGCGATCCCTCCAATAGCGTCGTCCTCTGTTCAATTCGCCAAAAAACTCAACTCTTCAGCGGCGAACGGATTTCTAATGAACGAATCCGGATCCTTGCGAATGCGTTTGCTTATTGCGACGATAACGAAGGACGCCAACAATAACTTATTTGAACTTATACGAAGCTGTCGGTATATTCCGGACTTTTTTTTTGCAACTGCGGCTGCACGATGATAATTTTATACGCTGATCTTTGCTAGTACGTCGTACTTTTGGAAATGATGCTGCCGGTAAGTTGTAGCGCGCTTTTATACGAGTAGCGCCACAATTACGCATTTGTGTGCGTGCGTGTGACACTGCGTACAGCGAAGGTGTGTCTAAGCATCAACGTTCAACAGGTGTTATAGGCGAGTATTGGTGAGAAGACGCTCGGCTATGCGTCGTCGCGACGTATAGCACCTTAGATTATCCTCAAATTTAATCGTATCACCCAAAAATTTTTGATCGCTGCGATTAATTGATAGGTAGCTTAATTATTATTTAAAAAATTATAGATTTTAACTATAAAATATCGTAGCTTGTTTTCTTTAACATAAAAAATTATTTTTGTATAACTTGAACAAGTAATAAAATTAGATATTTGACAATTTGAAAATTGAGCAACTCATTAATATCACTTTATAATTTTCTAGCTTTAAAAGAATCTCTGGAGGTTGCGCCATTACATGATTTTAGGATAGAGAAATGTCTATAAATACAATTCTGGAGCAGTTCCTATATCAGATTTTTAAAAAGTATACAGGGTGTTAATTTTTTTTTAATGGCAACCATTTCGATGGACATCCCTTATAAACGCTCCAACGTGTAAGGTATCAAAGAAACAGCTGGAAACTAAGACAAATACTGATAAAAGTTGACATTAATTCCATTTAAAAAACCAATCTTGTATCGTGAGCTGCGGTCCCTGAACATAGAGAAGACAAACTGGCAATATTTTGTTATTAAGAAAATTATATTTGCTTTTAATATAATTTGTTGCTAACTTTTATACATGATTTATTTAAAATAAATGTAATAATATATTAAAATATTTAAACTATTATATATTGTAATATTATAAACGCCGAACAAATTAATTTAACGGAATTAATTAATTAATTTTACGATATATAGGTCCGGAAGCGGCCATAGATACTCTTTCGGCAGTTTAAATACACCGAATTTTTACGTTTTTCAAGTTTAAAATTTGAACAGAGAAAACTAACTTCAAATTGTGAATTAGCTGTGAACTCCGCGAATTTTGAAACTACCAAAAATATGATTTAAGTACTTGAAACTTAGGTTCACAAGACACTTAGGCAAGTCCATTTAGATACAGTGGATAATTTGACTTTAACTGAGAAAGCTGCAAGCGTCACGTGATTTTTTGTTTAATAATGGCCATTTACATTTTTAAATAGATTTTCAATCTAATTTTCTTTTAAAAATAACATAAATTCATAGATTGATCTATGATTTTTGACATTACAAGCAACTGTACGATACTAATTTTTACTAATTAACGAACATAACGATTTAACTGAAACTATTTAATTGGTAAAGATAGAATTAAACTTGTACTGTAAAATGTGGGGAAATATTCCATTAAAATTGAAGATTATTGCCTGCCGGAGAGAGATAACATTGTCACCTAGTACCCCCGTGATAGAGACAGGAAGCTATAAAAGGAATTGGGGACACTGAAAATGAGATCAGAGGGATTCTGGCATTGACACTATTTTTCTATAAAAAGTATATCTGCATGAAATGTAATAATAAGTTAATCCTTGCTTACTTTGATGCTTAGAAAGTTTTCAGTCGCATATCAGTGACGAGTGACCATTTACATACCGAGCACCCTCATCAAGTGAGAGCATTCAAATCGGATTGGCGATTTTTTGTTGTGCCAATAGAAGTCTTTTGAAATTCCTCTTGGAATCTGGTGAGGTAAAGTGAGCAACGAAGGTCCACTCGGAGAGCTGACCTGCAATGCTGCATACTGATGGAGCCAAAGAAGTTCGAAATACAAACGTCTTGTAATCAAACGCTTGTAGCTACGGCATGTGTTAAGCTCATCTTTGTATATTACAAAAAGGCATTGTTTTAACTGCAAATATATGACATATTCACGCTATTGTTAGTTTTAATTGAAAAGAATGCTATTTTCGCAATATTTTATATTAATAATTTAAGTGTTTAAGTTTAATGTACTTTTTTATTGTTTCACATGTGATATTCGCGTTCTCTATTTTCATAAAAAATTGTATTAGATATTTTATGTGACGATATAAACAAAATTTATATGTTAGAGCTTACGGATTAGAAATAACTGTAAATGAACCTACACACATCTGCAACAGCAGAAGCTTTTGTCTAATCGCCGTAAGAAGTCCTTTCACTATTATATCTACAAAATTCTTTGGCTCTTTTTTGTGATAAGCTCGCTGCAGAATCATACGCCGACATTTCAATTAGTCGCGATGTTAATTTAAACTTTGAAAGGTTCTTAAATACGTTTTTAATGCATTTTAATCCTTGCTTCCATCACGCAGTTTAAGTATAAGCTGTAAGAAATGAGTTGATACTGAAGTTTTAATAGTCTAAAAGTAAAGTTAGATTATTTCAAGGTGTGTCCTTAAGGTATCCAGAAGTAAACTCACTATACGCCCGTTATCAGAAGTGACATAAGATTCTTATTGAGAAGATCAAGAAAAGTTATTTTAAAAACAAAATTTCTCACAACAAAAACCAAAAATGTGGAAGTAAATAAAAATTTAAATAAAGTAAATACATTTGAACAATGGTAGAAGAAATATTATATCCAAATGTGTCCAAAGTCTTCAATAGCTTGAGGTAATAAAAATCGCTGTTCACGCGTTTTTTGGACATTCGGGAACGAAAGAAGTCGTTAGGACACTAATTCTGTATTTTTTTTTATGATGTCACGATATCGATTATTTTTCTTGATTTCATCGATGACTTCTAGCAAACAGAATGTTGCATACCATTTTTCAATCGTTTAAAATAAAGCTTGCAGCGTATGCAATACAACGAAAGAAACAAGTAAACATGTTCTTAGAAGTGCATCATGAACGAACAATTTTTGTCAGATTGGGTTCATCTGTTGATTCTTGCTTAACCGGATTGAAGAACCAATTGAGCTACTGTGTTAAAAAGATATTTTGAAGAAGAAGAATTTGTGATAATTTTGTGTCTTAGACATGTCGACCTTGGAACTTTCAAGAATTCCAAAAAGCCGCTACAATCAACAACTAAATCTACATATACTTGAGTTATAATTATGGGCAGGACTATTATCTTTAAATAATTTACTTGTGTGGATGTGCAAAGAAATTTCTAATTGCATTCGGGAGACACCTGCCATTGCACGAACGGTATCCTTTACTACCTCACAAAATTACACCATATCGTAGACGTGATTTGGTATCGCCCATGTAGCCAATTCTTAGAGTTTCGAAACCAATTGGTTCACTTAATTCTCTCAGTTTGCTACTTGCACTTTAGTTCTCATGAAAAATCAATGCCTAAAATTTTAATTCGTGTTGCTCACTCAGTAGAGCTGCTTCTGGCAAGAAGGCTTAATTTCAGAATTGAATATGATTATGTTTTGTTTCGGAAGTACTTGAAAAAAACCTTGGTTTGTTTATGTGATTTAGTATAAAATTAATTTTGATTTCCATATTGTCCTTACAGTCGTTCACGAGTACTGTATTACCATGTACAGTGCTTGGTTTTTTTGTCTCTCCCTTGCAACGATTAAATATCGATACTATCTTCCGCGTGGCAAGGCCAAGTACTTAGATTCAGCAAATAGAAGCGCACGGCTATGAGTGGTAGAAAGTATAGATACATCGTCTTAGGGAGAGACAAAACATAAGAATGTCACTGTACATATACTAAACTGCATTTTAGGGAACAACAATTTCTACAAGCAATATTCTAGTCATTGTTTTTTCATTTAGTATTTGCACAAAATTAGCTCCCTTTTAAGAGCGATATTTTTGATTCTTGTATTTTCTATTCTTTGCATAAGCAGATCACTTCGAACGTCATCGAATGTACAGCTCAGATCATAAAACACTGCGACCGAGATTTATTATTTTTTTTATTACATAATAAAGCGCTTGTATATGGGTAAAATGGCACTTATCCGATGTTGATTTTTCGTAACTGTATTGTATTTACGATTCAAGACATATTACCGCAGCATATTCTAACATTTTGCCTACAGAAGAAATGAATAAAATAGTTCGCTAATTTGTGTTGACTGGAACAACAGCCGATGTTTTAAAGCAAGCCGGAAAGATTTATTAATTTGCACTTTTTTTTATAAAAATACAGATAAATTATATTAATGAATTAGTAACTTGGCGAGGAAAAATAAAAATTGACGGAATTTAATCGTTCCTTAAAAGAAATTATTTGAGGTTCGAACAGACAGCAAGTTACAAAATATACTTGAGTAAAACTAACTAACTAACAAAGTTTAGGTTAAACTAACACTAACAATGCAGAAATAATGCAAGACGTATGTCATTAATGCAAAATAAATGCAAGGCGCAGTTATTACTTATCAGCGGATATAACTTGTATATCGAAATATTGCAGCACGCTTGCCCAGCAAGCGGGAAATGTCAGGTTTGATTCCTTACCGGGACGAAGTTTTTTCAAACACGGAAATACCAACGAAATTCCAGACCTTGAATCATTTTCGGACAACTTTAATTGAGTTATCTGTAAGTACATCAATGAATACGCTTCGGGATTACCTTCTAAATAAATTTATGAGGTTTGCTTCTAATAACTTGTAGCTTCAATATACGTAATATGCATCATTTTTCTTCATATTATTGAATCGCGTTTAAAATTATGATTAAATCTTTCGTAAAATGGTAGCGAGAAATGTTGATTCTATCATACGTCATTATATAAACAAAGGTCGGATTTCTAATAATCAAAATATATAAAAATAAAAATATCCATGTTAAACAATGGCAATTTTTGCAATATTCTGTGAGTTAATTTAAATACAATAGTACCTACCTATTTATAACGGATAAAAATTACTAGACTTTACTAACACTCAATTAAAAACAAGCTACAACTAGTGTCTAGAAGCAGTTTTGGAATATCTTTTCCAGGTGTAATAGTTAAAATATAAAATCGACCAATAAAATACCAATTTAATGCAAGACATCTTGCTTTAGATTGATCACGTTCTTCCGATTGATTAATTTTTGTATAATGCGCTATAATATTAGCTTGATATAGTGTGATTATGTTTAGCTTGAAATAAAATGAATTTTACTGTTTTTACTAGGTTGACAAAATGTCCTTATAACAATTAATAACAATAATTTTTTATTTCAAAAATTTTAATTTTTTTAAATTTTAATAATTTCAAAGTTTACAGACTGATAGTCATCTACCCAATGTATGTACATATCTAGAACGATGTGTGACTGATACCAGGGTGGTTTGAAAAATTCACAGATAGTCAGAGAAATTGACTGGAGCGTATCGAGGTTATTGTCAGTAGCATCTCTTGGAGGAATTTACATCAAATTTCAGCGATATTGGTTTAACACTCTGTATTTAGCTTTTATTTGAATCGTGCGATTTCCAAAAAATTGATGAGTTTTGCGTGTTGACAAAAGAGAAAGAGAAAAAAAAGCAAATCGCCGCAGTTGATTAAAGAGAACCTTGACAAATATCATGGTGAATCTGCTCCTTCGATTAGAACAGTTTGCATAAGTGGTTTCAAAAAATCAAAGACATCATATGAGAACAAGTGACACTGAACATTCTAGATACCCTGTTGAGGTCGCTACTCCAGAAACAATTGATAAAATCCATATTCCAATGATGAGTGAAGGCGCACAAAACTTTAGGCATCGTTTCGTCACTGTGCACGGAACATCGATATATCACTATACGTCTAAGAGCAAAGAACTGTGCAAATAACGGATTACCACCAGACACTCTGCACTAAAAAGAAGAAGACCAGGATTGCCAAGGAATAACCTCCGTCGAAATTTGTGCATTGTTTGAGAGTTGCAAGAAAAGCGTCCAAGATTGGCCCACAAATAAGTCCTTTTCCATTTCGATAACACACCATCTCATTCTTCTGGAGTTGTGGTTGTGAAATTGATGAAGTTAGGGTTTCAACTCGTACCGCATCCCTCCATCTCTCTAGGCTTGATTCCCTCGGACAGCTACTTCTTCTCCAATATAAAAAAAATGATCGACAGGAAGTGGATTTTATTGAAACGAGGAAACGAATTTCTAATTTGCGGAATTGGATCAATTGCTATTATTCGGAAGGGATCAACAAACTGGAGGAGCGTTCAACAAAGTCGGTAAGCCTAAGAGGAGACTAATTTGTGAAATAACAATAGTTTGCCTTGAAAAATTAGGTACATTTCATTTTTGAACGGATCTTTCAAACCACCCTCGAGTATCCATCTCAGAAAGTCGTACCATTGTGAATGTGGCAGTAAACAAAAGAGCTAAAATAATGAAAACGTAATTTGAAGATTGGAATCTTTAGAAATTGTTGAAAATTACATCCGACCAAGAGTTCCAAAGAGATCCAAAAAAACGTAAAATATTAAATTTTACATAGTCTATAACAATTTTGTTAAGGTCAGATAATCATTAGATAATTTTTCGAAGATGATTGTAAAAGTCTTAATTATAATTTAAGTGCAAGATAGTAAGTTATACAGGGTGATTCGGGAGGATCGGACTAAACTCTAAGAGTGTATTGTTCACGGGAAAATAATTTAAAAAACCCATTTGTTCTTATCCGATTTTCATTTGTTTTCAAATTGTAGCGTAATTACAAACAACATTTAACATTTTATACTTTAAAATTAGTTTAATCATAGCGTTCTTTTGATAAATATTATAAAATTCAACCATTGAGCTATAAACATTTCATCCGTGCGGTATTTTCTAATAAAATAATGTACAAACTCGAAAATAAATGTTAAATCACTGCTAAAATACAGCGACACATATCAGAACAACATAATTATTGAAATGATTTTGTGCCGGAGAGATAGCCGATATGATAAGAAGCGAAAAATACTTTTAATGTAGAGCGTACCTGACTTTTTATTTTACATAGATAGTCAATGCAAGGTTACTTTTATTTTATTTAAAGTATATTAACTATAAAAGAAGAGAAAATTTGGACAATTTAACTTTCATTTATTCTGTATACAACTAGAAATATATTTGATGGCTTTAATTTGCTGATTATATTCGACGTGTACAAGGTGGTAGTAAATTCGATACTTTTAATAGGGAACTTATATTTCTAAAGGAATTAGACAAAAACTGACCCAAGCTTCTGGTGCTCGATTTTAAAGAGAAATCGATTAGTGAAATCCCTATTTTTATATCTTCCTTAATATAAGAGATACAGAGC
>LR736983.1:0-37208 GCA_902654985.2 Oryctes borbonicus
CAATATAGATGTCAGCACATTAGGCATATTCAAATATAACTTAACACGGCCGTCGCGGACTAATTATTATATTACTATATAATACATTAAACTTGTGTGGTGCGGAGGGTGCCGACACTTATGTGTTGTTTACTATTAATAAGAGCACTTGTAATTTGTAGTAAATGAATTTTAGAGAGTTTAATGCTAGTGCAAAACATAAAACAAAGAAAGGAAAACATACCACCTACTTCTGTTATTGCAAAATACAAGTCCAAAACGCTAGATTTGGATGACCGAATGAAAATGGAAGTATAAAACATTATATACGACATATATAAACAAAGTAAGTAACACAAATTGCTGCGCAATATTTTATCTAATGAGCAAATATTTCCGAGAAACATATTACATTAAAAACACCGAATGAAATTCTGCAGGAGATATATATCTTACACAACAGTATTTCTCCCCTAAACCGATTATTGACATCAATAGACTTTAAATTTAAAGCAGATGATAATCGAAGAGCTTTAATGGAAAAGAATAATATCGCGGCATTAAGATATTCATTTTTTCGTAACTACCATAAAAATTTAACATCTCATTTGAAGAAGCAAGCTGTGTTTCTTGATAAAACTTGGATATTTTCTAAGGGTAGCAAACGAAGATCTTGGCAAGATGAAGATATTAAAAGCGTTAGGAAGCCGGAAGGTTATGATGGCAAAAGATATATTGTTGTTCACGCAGGAACAATAAATGGTTTTATAAAAGATGCTTTTATTTAGTATTTCCTCTGATTACCATGGGGAAATGAATAGCGAAACATTCCAACGTTGGGTAACGGAGCGGTTAATACCAAATCTTGAAGTACCATCTTTAATCGTTGTGGATAATGAACCTTACTATAGTGTTTTGTTGGAAAAACAACCTCTCCAATCTTGGAGAAAAGATGATATAATTCAATGGCTGAACAGCAATATCAAATTCCCTGTGAAAGTACGATGAACAAAAATGAATTATTAGAAATTGCAAAACACAATAAAAAACAAAATGTGTATGTAATTGATGATTTATTCAATTAGAAAGGCCACGAAGTACTCAGACTACCTCCCTATCATTGTGACTTCAATGCAATAGAGTTAGTATGGGCACAAGCAAAAGGATACTACAACAAACATATAGGACGAAATGGATATAATGACATCGCAGTAATCAGGATGAAAGCTTAGAAGTGTGTACTCCAACCATTTGGAAAAATTATACTCAGCATATTGAGAAGTTAATTACAGGATGGTATAATTGAGAAGCAAATTTCGATGCAGGTGAATTTTCATTTATTGTAAATTGTGGTTCTGAAGATAAAAACGACGAATAAAAATTAATTACATGTTATCTAGTCTTATTGTTTGTACAAAAGTACTGTTTTTTTTTTCATTACTAGCTTGCTGCATTCCTTTTATTTGTATTTCAATACCTGTATAATATCATTTAATATTTTGTTTTCTAAAGTGCAGATTATATTTTTCAAGCTGTGTGTGTAAGAATTGTAATAAATATGTTACACATCTGTTTTGTCGCTTATATACTTCACAAATAGAGAGAGGTAAGGATGAAACCGTAATCAGCTAACCAGGGAGTATTTATTTATTCTTGTATGTTGTAAATACTTACGTTTTAAATAACAAAGCTTTATATATTAAACATTTCATCCACAAAACATTATACTAGATTATGATCATTATAATATTCACATTTCATTTTTTATTTAAATTTATTCTTATGCCAATAAGTATAAAACAAATATCAAACATCAAAAGGAGTGATATTCTGTCTTTACAAATCTAAAGGTTGCATGCACCACAGTAAACATTACGAAAGCTCTTATGTACGCATTGCTCGGACATATACTGTCTCACTTCAATTAGTTCATTGATACTTAACAAAATATTGACGTATATCTTGACTAGTTGCGACGTACGTTATATGTTACTATCTCGTTTGTGTATACGTGTGCTTCGAATTTTTTAAATATTACCACTTTGCCGATCAATCAATGACGTAACGGCAAAGATTCGTGATTTGTACTGTAGAAATTCTTTATACGGTCTCCTGCGGGTTTTTTTACATTTGGGTATTGCGCTGTTGCGCTACGTGGTACCTACATATATGGCTTCCCACATATTAAACTTTTATCGCAAACTAAACACCTGATTTCTTTACCATTATATATTAAGTCTGGAAATTGCCATAAATACGTGTTTACCCTGCTAGTAAACAGACAAGTTGATGTATTGCTATGCATTTTCAACATTTTTAATGAGTTTAATGAGTTCCGGGAAATGTCAACATGTAACTAAGCAACTTTGTATGCCCCCAACCTCTCGCGGTTAAACACCACTAGAAGGCAAGCGAGACTTTTGCTCTAGTTATTAATAAACGTTGAATTTTTAAAACTAACACGTGAGTTTCAATAAAGTACAAGAGGGAGACACTAAGTGGTTTTAAGCTAACAATATTATTTCGAAAATCTAATCAACATAAAGACATTAAACCAAAAAAATTCGAGAGTAGATATCTCTACTTTTTAACAATAAAACCTAAGCACATTTTATCTTTTGTATTTAAATTCACTCGTTTCCCACTTGAGAATTAATAATACATCCAATAAAGAGCAACGAGTTTAACAAAGGTACACATGTTTAAAATGATTTATGTTAAACAGCTTCAAATTTAGGTACCTTGTTATTCAAAACTATTTCAACAATATTTATTAAACGAGAGAATTTTTACGTTTCTTTTAGTTCTTTTACTATATCTTTCAAACTTTGTAGTACTTTTTGTTTCTGTCAAAATAAAATTAAAACAAGAAATACGTTTTGATATAAATTTTTATAATTTAATCAATAAGTTTACGCGACATCTGTATATCAGTAGTAGATTGACATACTGCGCACGCACTCTTGTGGTTATAATCAACAGGAATGGTATTTAACCTCTTTAGTAAGTAGTTATGGAAGTGATCGGTCAGATCTAGAATAATTTTTGCATGTTAAAATTACATAAAATTGTGAAACGATTACAATTATAAGTAAATTGTCGCAGTGAGCTGCTTTAGTTTTTTAGTGTTCACTTATTTGAGATTATTTGTTTGTACTTCTTTTGAGTTACGTTGTGACTCGAGTTTAAAGGAGGCCATCTTTACAATCTTCTATCAAAGGTCCTTGGTTTACGGTTTTATTGTCTGGTGAAAAGCCAGTATTTAGTAGATATACACAGATCAAATGGCTTTAAAACGAATTAATAAGGTATGTTAAAGATTCTAATGTCGATTAAATGCTTTTGAAACGTCAGGTTGTGTTAAGATCGTTTTTAAATTAACTGAACGCCCTTAACGATTTTGTGCAAATGTAGTGTGAATACCAGTCAAATCTCTTTTCTTGTAGCTGTCCGTAACGTTTTTCTTTTAAACATGTATAAAATGTGCGAGATTCACAAAAAATACGGCGTAACCTTTATTTTACGTGTTGTCAAAAAATTAATTTTATTTGAATTAAGTAGAGCAATCAGAATTAAAAAAAAAATACCGGATACAGCGTAATGCAGAATGGTTCCGGTTGATGTGTTCATCAGTAATAGTAACAAATTTTTTAGTTAACATGCTACTTTTTTGTCAGTAGTCCTATTTAGATGAATAAGCACCTATATTTCAGAACTGTATAACCTCATCACATTTGAGGCCAAACTTCAAAAAGGCTATAATTATCTCACTACATTTTAATTTGTATTCTATTCAATTTTATTTTAGGAATTACAAGATCTTGGTAGAGATCCCCCAGCACAGTGTTCAGCAGGACCTGTTGGAGATGATTGTAAGTAAATTACGATATTGATCTTTTATTTTTGTAAATGAATCGCTTATTGCAGTGTTTCATTGGCAAGCCACAATAATGGGCCCTGTAAGTATTTTCAATCAAGTCTACTGCTTTACAAACAATCAATTATTTATGTTTTTATTTTTTAGCCTGATAGTCCATACCAAGGAGGAGTATTCTTTTTAACAATTCATTTTCCCACAGACTATCCATTTAAGCCTCCTAAAGTTGCGTTTACAACTAGAATTTATCATCCCAATATTAACAGTAATGGCAGTATTTGTCTTGATATATTACGTTCTCAATGGTCACCAGCACTTACAATTTCAAAAGGTAAGCTTAAAACTATGGCAGTAGTGTATATAGTCAAAAAATATTACTGTACTGAATATACATTGAGCATGTGTTACACTTTGTACCTGGATTGTTATTTATCTCATTTATATATGTATAGATATATAACAAATATCAATAATTTCAAGGTCTACTAGCATAGAGAATTAATAAATTACTTATGCCCAGGTATATTGTGGAAAAATCAAGTTTTTTTTAAAGAATCATTTCATTTATTCTTTTGTTTTAAGGCATAGTTTGTGTTGTGTTCGGTACTGAAATATTTATTTAATTCCTTCTTCAAAGCTTCAAAGCTTTAAAGAGCCCATTACAAGGTACCAATTCTGAATGTAATTGCTACACCTGATTCCTAATATTACTGATGGTGATGAATCGTTATTGTTACTAGAATAACTTTGTTTAGAGATAGTTCTTACCTTTTTCTAAAATATGTTAATAAGCATATTGCATGTTAAAAGGTGGCAGAAATAATGTAAATACTAATATTTAATACATTCATATGAGCTCCTCGCTCATGTGAATGTATTAAATATTCATTGGTTTGGTGAATGTGAGTCATTGCACCAATGAAATCTATATTCCACTTTTACTGCAAGTCAAGTTAAATTGCACAACATACATGCTTACTCGTTGCTTCCAATATATATCATTTTATAAAACCTAACAATTATAAGGAAATTTGCTTTGCAGAACATTGTTACTGCATATGTGATCTTTCTACTGACTACTAAATTCAAAAGATAAAGGCCTGTTTATGACAATTTTTTTAATGGTTAATGTAAGGTAATTCTAGGTTGTGTTCCAATATTCCTTTTATATAAATAAACATATTATATCAAGATCTACACTCCGTAGTGGCCACCACAATATTTATAATACACCTTCTGATTTTCTTGCAAATATTTATTTAGAATGCTTCTAGCATTGGCATTTGAGTATTATCGTTTTGCTAACATGAAGTTTTTAGCTAATTAAACTTGGTGGTGATGAATGTATCAGTTTTTGAGAATGGTCATTGGTTAATTTTTCAGTGATTCTGACTCAAGAGTAATTTGCGGCTTGTTTGATTGCTTAACACAGGCGATTTGTCTGATCAGAGCCAAGTCGTTCGCGTCACCCGCGGCCCATTACCTTCTATTCCTGTTCATTACAAAAGTTAAACTTTTGGAAGACGCGTAGATAAGAAAAAGGGAAAAGCAATTTGCAGTAAACAAATTAGTCCTGTATGTGGTTATATACCAAAAATTCAATTTTAGTTTACAAGAAAATATATACTTGTTAGATCTAAAACTGACATTTTTTATAACTGAATTGAAAAATAGGTAAACAGCAATAAAGAGAAAAGACAATAAGCAACCTAACAGTGCATGTGTTTATTTGCAAAAAATATTATTTTAATGTGCTGTGTAATATGCAGGATAAGGCACTATCTGCACGTATTGAACTGCAGCTTCTCTATTTATGTAGTGGAAAAATATTTCGAATGGAGGTTACTTAAAATCAAGTCGTACATTGTTTAAGTTTGTTACTTTTTAGAATACGCCATTTATTATTGCAAATTTATATAATATATCATACAATCAAAATGAACAGTTTTAAGATCCTCACTTTTCGAGCGAAAAGTTACAATTACAATATTTTCTCATATCCTGTTTACTTGTCATTCTTCTACAAGAATTTTTTAGTCGTGACAGCAGCCCAAGTTCACTAGTCATTATCAAATATTTTTACTTCATCATACAGTGTGCTTAGGAAGGTAACGTTTATAAATACCTCATATTTTTACCCCAATTATACCTAAAGTTAATGCTTTTTGAGTTATATTTTGTTGAATGTAGATCATAAGCAATTCCAAAATAAATGTGACAATTAACAAAAAAGTGGAAACTTAATTAAATGTTAAATTCTGTGTTACTGCTAAGTCGACTACAAATGGTTCATTCACTCCGTGTGTGACAAGATCTATGTCAAGTTAATTGTTTTCTAAAATGGATTTTTCTAAAGAAGACTTGGTCGATGTGGGGAAAACCCCGCGAGGTTATTTATTGGCAATATAAATTCAATATGCACCCAAAAACAGTGATTAGCTAAGAAGTTTCGCAAGCACTTTTCGTACATCCACATACTAGTGTTAGAGCGATACGTTAACTTCTCGCGATCAGTGAAAGATCAATATCACGAATCTTAAAGAATGGTAATTAGGGTACCTTATCTAAAGTCAACTGTTTTCGAGATATTTACGATCGTGTTAAAATTTTAGAATTTGTGCCGTTTTTGTTGAAATTAAATATTTTAGAATGTTATGGAGATTAAGATATATGCTTTTATATATGCTATATCCCTTTTCAAACTGAAAAAACTCAATATTAACGATTCTTTAAACTGCATATAGGTTAATGTCGTACAAAAACATGCCATCCAATGTATGATATAACATTCATTCTGTAATTTTTACTTGAAAGGTCGTGCTGTTTGACAAACGCTTGAGTTATTGATACTACGTATTCAGATACTATAATGTCACCTAACACTACTGTAAAACATTAATTGTGTATTTTTTTCAAGTATACAAAGTGCTCAGTTTCGTGTTTGACATGGAATATACTGCTTATTACATATTACGACTTTGGGTGCCTCTCTTCAATGCTTGTATCAGTACAGTATACCTACAACCTATCTTAATTTTGGAGATAATTGACACAATTTGAAATATTTCCGAAATGTTGCTGGTTTTTTTTCAGTCGATGTCTTAATTGTCCTACACTCTATATAGGTGACTCGATTTTTTTTTGATTGAGCAATTCTAGGTTTCGGTACATTTCGAAATCGCTACCGTATCGGATTCATCTTATTTAGCTTTTTTTTATAGGATTTTTTATAGGAAATATGAAATTATGCAGATAAGCTTTTCATTTAAAAACAAGTGCTATGACGAAATACTACAAACTTTTGTTTCGCTAAAGATGTTCATCAAAACTAATGAGTGAGCTATACATTTCTTGGTATAATTCCGGCATCTTTTCGAAGTAACCAGTATTAGTAAGTTAGCAAATATATATAAGCAATAAACAGCGAAAATAAGCAAACAGTGTAGGTGAGAGTTCAGCTTAAAACGATTAGATTTATATAAACCATGGCAGACTAATTGTGAATTTTTTCAGGAGTTAAAAATTAGAAAAAATATAGTGAAAACTGTTAGCAAAGAAATTTAACCAACAGAGGTATATATATTATTTATTTATTCAATTAGAAATAACGGTATAAATTGCAAAAATTCGAAAATCGTCGAAATTTCATGGCTTTCACGCCCTAAACGCAGGTTTCGTCAAAATAGAAAGCGGCTTGGTGAATCCTGTAAATCTGCCAAGTTTCAATCCAAACGGTGATGTCTCAGGACATTTCCTTGTAAATAGAAATTTTATGAAAGAACTTCCTGGAAGAATTTCGCAAAGCAATAGGTAACGTTGTATTTCTCTATGCATTTCAGCAAAAATAAAATCTGTGAAGTTGTAGTTCTATTTAGAAAAGCTGAAATAGATAGCATGAATTAAGAACGGCAGCGACTTAAGCTATCTCGTAGTTGTCACTTGAAATGATAATTTTTACCACCAACTTCAAAAAAATACTAAACGAATAACATTTAATATGTAAGAAAGAAACAGAAGAATCTCAAATTATCTCAAAAACTAAGATATGTATAGGAAATATTAAAGAAGGTGCAGAGTGGCATTCAAACACGTAATAATATGTGGGATTCTATTTAAAATACCAAATTTATCTAGTGCGGAAATTCAACACCGCGTATACTTCAGCATAATTTTATTTTGTGTAGCTCTTGTCCCTGAATATTTTTTATTTGAAAACGTTTTACCTAAATTATTCAGGGAGTCGCGTACTAGGTTTGATTATTATAATAAAACTGAGTAATTTAATCTGTAGTGAGCAATTTAATTAAGTTCATGAGTGCTTCTAGCTTTCGTCTAAATATACAACAGGTATTTTATTTTCACCAAGTTCGTTGGCTTTTAGGAGACGTAAATAACGAGCTCTCCATACTACAATAAAATATCACTCCATTCGATATTTTCTATTTGATTGGCTCTTTTTATATTTAAATCCCATGTCAACTAAACGTTTCCGTAATGTTTCTTTCGAACCTTTGATCATTTCATTTACCATGATCGCATGTAGAATATTTAGAGTTGACACTATCTTATCAACTGCATATAAGGAAAGAATTTTATTGCGAAGTACACATCTACAACATAAAAACAATGATATAGTAAATACTCACACAAAAAATTAATATTTTTATATCTGTCTGCATAACCTACCAAAATACCAAAATACGAGATCTTGTTCTGACAATATCCATCGATGAAGATTGTGGTTCGGCCTGATTCTTACACTTTTGTTATTACAAGGCATCTGTTTAATCCACCGAATTGTTCTGTCGGATTTTCCTGTCACTGCTGACACACGAGTTATAACTTGGTCAACGGAAAATGAATATCCTTTTGTCCCTTTTTCGCTCTCACAAAATATGATAATATTCTACAGCATAGTGATTTCTTCGCTCTGGTCGGATTTTGTCTTAGGTATGTTTGTAATATATCTAAAAATAAATTATATATCTAACACAAATAACAGCGTCATTAAAATTAACATTACTAATCTGGAAATCAGACGAATAATGCTATTGCTTTGAAAAGAACAGTTAATAGTGAACATGAAACGAAACAGGATGAAAGTAGAAACGGGAAATAAAAAAGAAACTCGATAAACTAACAAAATTACAAAAAACACCAAAGTAACCTACCGTTGTCAATGACGATATATGATGAACTTAACTGTACTGTAGCCGTATATATAAGTTAGGGAGATGAGGGAGAAAGAGTGTCCGCTGGCCAAATAGAATTGGTCCCTCTATAGACAGACTCGTGATTAAATCTGACCCATTATCTGATAACACATCTATATTTCCTATACCAGATACTTTTAAATTTTTACAATCACAGTTACAAATTTTTGTACAGATAAAGTACTATACTCAGTAAATAATGTTTTATTGTTAGACATATGTTCACTTGCTCCTGTATCCATTATTCAAATGTTTCTATCAAAATCACTTGGTGTACTACTGTTATTTGAACGTTCTTCTTTTGGTATTCTATACCTACAGTCTAATGAAATGTCTTGGTTTCTTACAGAAATAACGCAACTCACCCTTTCCTGGTTTCTTAACATACTTCTTTTTTCCATGCTTTTTCCATGTATTCACACCAATATTTTGAACACATTTCTTCTTCTGTCTGCCTCTGTTTTCCGCAAATAATACTGCCGATGGATCAGTCTCATCTGTATTCTTACTTCTTTCATCTTTCACAAGAAGTCTCGATACTAGTTCCTTTACATTCTGCTCCTTTGAAGGTACAGATTCCCATACCGAGATGAAATGCTTGTATTTTTCTGGTAGCGCCATCAATATTTTTGTGGTAATCATATTTTCCGAAAGCTCTTCACCATGGTTTTCGGTTGATTTACCAACTCCTCCACATTGGCAATGAAAATAGACACAGAACCATCAAACACTAAATTAAAATCTTTTGCTGCATCAAATGAATGCAATTCTTTCAATCTTGGTTCAAATATTAACAGTTTCTCCCACATCATTATCTTTTCTTCTAACCTGGTAACAGTTATTTCTTGTGCTCTCGAGTTCTTTTCTTCCTTCTCCTTGTCTTTCTCAGCAGGCTCTTCAGGCTTCGTTAACTGTCCGTTACTACGTCCAATAAATTTCATGATAAATTTCAAAACAACTGTTATTTGAAACTTCCAATTAGCCTAATTTGTTCCATTTAGTTTTATGACTTGATATTCCCTTTTATCGTACTTGTTTTCGACCGATAAATAATAGCGTTCTACAAGCAATATACCGAAGTAATCGTTTATTTATGTGCTCAAAATGAGTGAATACAATAACAAAACAACACTAGGTACTTACTACGTACACTGAACGACGTTTAATATTTGGACAACCCGAACCTTTCCGAAGCTATTGCTATCTCTCGCTCTCCTTGCCCCTCAAATTTTATAGTTATATATGTATATAGTTATATAGTACTATGCTTACCTGCTCGCTTTGATATCGGCAAGTTTATTATATTTTGAAAACGGGAAAATTCCTGCGTTCTAAAATTCGTACTGAAATGAAATATCGGCAATTGTAATATAATATAACAAAAACAACAATATTCGGTAGTAGCACATATAGAAACAAAAATAAAATAATTTAATTATTATTACCTATTATAATTCTGCACAGTTGTTACATGTATTTATTTGAATTTCCCATCGTTTAATGCCGATCCTTATTAGCAGCTATTATTATTATATACTGTCGTGTATAATGGTACAGCATGAAGAGATGAGATTAATTAATGATAATAGTTAATGTAGATTTAGTGACGCTATTTCGCGCTGCTTATTTAACATTTAGGTAATACAGAAGGGGAATAAAGTGAATTTTATTTATAGAAAAAAACAGCAGTTTTGCGAGATCGATCAAATGTAGCTTTAGTTACTAGAATCAAAAAAAAAAACAGCATTGTAGACGTTAAAAAGAAAAAAGATTTGGGATAGGCCTTCTAATCACTCCAAGTATGTTATTTCAGATTAAAAAAAAATAAATAAAAGTTTCCAAGTCATTGTGTTCTTAACAAAGCACTCCTATCCATTTTTTATGAAAGTTGTCATTGTCATTTATGAGATATTATATGAACTTTGATTTCATAGTTAATCATGATGTATGTATGTGTATATACATATTATTTTACTCTAGATTTCCATACAGTTAATCTTAAAATTTATTAATTTCATTGATGCATTTGTCAGTTGTGAGGTAATGTTACTCTGTTAAGCTTAAGGCAATTGGCAACGGCGAATGTAAAGTAGGTTGCTCAAAGGAATTATCCTAAATCCTGCATGTAAACTTGGTCAGTAAGATCTCAGTTGACAAACAAATGGACTCAATTTTATATTTAATATATATTTTAAAATATTCGGAAGTGCACAAATACTATTACGATTACATTATATAGGAAGTTTGCGACTTGGTTGCGATTTCTGGCTTGTAGCCATCGATATTACTTCTAATAAAAGAGTAGAGACCAAATACAAAAATGTCCGATAGTGTTAGCCACAGTTTTTTCATGTTTGGATTATAAATTGGTTTGATCAAAACAATGAATGTAGAAGTTCATAATTCGATATATCATCCCTTTTAATATTATTGGCTAGAAAATAAATAAATTAATAATAGAAAATAAATAATATTAAAATATATTCAATTAAAAGCGCCGTAGGTAATTTACACACTAATAATCCTCTAGATAGTTGAGTGTAGGCTTTCACGACCGTAATCCATAGTAGAAATGTCTTTCGGGTGACGTCGTGTAGTTAATATTTTACTTGACGTTTCGCTGACTATCCTGTCAGCTTCTTCAGAAGATTTCTAATGACTGCTGTTGTTGTCTTTTGCTGCTCGTTATATATCCTATTTTTGTTCCGCTTTGCAGATCCATAACCGTTCCGTTTCGCTGAATCGCGTCGTTCGTTGTATGACGACTCCGTAGTGCTAACCTCCACGTGTTGCTGATCTTGTATCCATGGATACAACCATTACGGTACCTCCACCGTGCTTCACTGTAGGTAGAATACACTGTTCACTAACTCTTTCACCAACCTGTTGCCTAATAAACGTTTTCCGTTTGAAGCCAAATATTTCAAATTTGGACTCATCTGTCCACAGCACGTTGCACCACTGTTCGAATGTCCAGTGTCTGTATTCTTGTGCCCACTGCAATCTTTTTCTTTTATTTTGAACTTTCAAATGCGGTTTTCTGACAGCTACTCGTCTCTTTAAGCCTGCCGCAATTAATCTTTGTTTCACGGTCGAATGCGAAATAGGATTTCTTCGTGAAACATTGACTTGCTGCGTTATTTCCGGAGCCGTTAGGAATCTGTTTCTTTTTGAAACAAGAACCATGAACTGATCCTCAACAGCTGTTGTCTTCTTTTTGCGTCCAGAACGTTTCTTATCAGCCAAAGAACCCGTTTCCGCCACCCGTTTTAATGTTGTACATACATCATTTTTTGATATTTTTAATTTTTTCGCAAAAACTGCTATTGAGTATCCTTCATTACCTAAAGTAATAATAGCAGAACGCGTTTAGATGGAAATTTCTTTTCGTTTTGCCATTTGAGCACCACCCGTTTATTACAATAGTTAAATTTAAACTAAACTACTATCAAGATCGATTTTATTTTAAATACAAGACGATATCTGCTTTGTTTGTTGTACTAAGTGTTCTACGAATCTCACATTATTCCTTTGTAGAAATATTCGACAATATTTTCAAGTTTACGTTTATAACCCCATAAAAGGATTAAGAGGAATTTTGCCTGAGGCTGTGGTAGAATACAAATGCGTTATAAATTTGATGGGATAGAAGAGAATATTGTTGTAAATTATGTTCATATAAAACACAATCAATTGTCAATATTTCAATTTTGCTTATTTTTGGGAGTTTTTCTTAGTCGTCCCCTAATATATGAACGGTAGTGTATATGTAAAAATTCAAGGAGTCTATGAATCTAAGAATAATTATAATAATCAAAAATAAATTTTTTACAAAATTTGCATGAACAAAGACAATTACGAAATATTGACCACTTGCATTTCCTAAAATGTATTTCATATTTTTGTCAATCTGTTCTGTGAACGTTTATGTATCCGCTGCAAAATCTATATTCATGTGTAATAAGATAAATACAAGGGCGCGGACATAACGCGTGCTGTCGCTGCTGGCTACCTGCTGAATGCCTACCAATGTATTAAGACGTGTAATAGTAGGCGAGGGGGTATGAGAGAGACAGTAATACTTCGGGAAGGTTCGGCTCGATGTTGTGTCCAAAAATTAAGTGTAATATAGTGTACATAAAAGGAGTAAGAGAGATTGCCGGGCTTTTTAAGCATGCTATATGTAGTTGTATGTATGTCGGCAATGCAGTTAACTATATCACAACTGATTTTTGCAGTGCTTTCATTGTTGCCACACCAACACATTGATTTTGTTTTGACATGTTTAATTGTGATAATGATCATCATTTGGAAATAGAAATTCAGTAATTTTTTTCACTTAGCATGTTATATCGAATAATTTAAATTTTTTTTAGGAATATTTTATTTTACACTATCTCTCCGTACTTTCTGCGACGAGGCATATATATTAATTTTTTTAAGTAGCGACATCTGGGGTTTTCTTTTCTATATCGTATCATAAAAACCGCGTTCAATATACATTAGCAGTTCCTTAGTTTTTTAAGTTTGTACATTTACAACCTTTCTCCGTTATCACATCTTACATTGTTTTCTGCGCCCGCCGTATATTCATGAAATATTTTATACAATACCGCTCTTTCAACGTCCGAAAATATACACTTCCACATTTTACTAACAATTTTGCGTCCAGCGTTGTTGCCAAATTACTACTTGTGATGTTTCATACCTTTGAAGATTAACTGCCAGAAATTAGGATCGCGACTTTTAGTATTTACACTTCATATTTATACTCATTCATGACAATGGTTAATTGGACGTATCCCAGGAAGTAACTGACTATACTTCTGAGGTTTTGCTGAACGATACTATGGACAAAGATTTATTTTTTAAACATATTTTCGGTTTGATTGCATCCTTAAATTGGACACAGAGCTTACTTTTCTATTTCGAATGAAACGCCATGTGTCTTATGAGTTCTTTACCTAGCCCACATACATAAATGCAAATTAAGCGGTTTTTGTATAAATCAGATTGCAACGATTACTTTTTAACTTGTTGATCGGCAGCACATGACTGTTATCTGTCATCTGCTATAATATTGATACTTTTTTCATTGGATGCATGGTGACAATTGTTTAATTGATATTTTAAAATAATTAAAATTGCAACGAATAAAACTAATTCGAGGTTGGTTACTCTATGAGTACAAGCTCGGCACCAAAGCGACGCGAAAAATACGTATCGCATTGGAAGGTGATGCTGTAAAATGATGGAAGGTGGTTCAAAAATTGTTTTCCAGAAGATTTCAGCTTGACCAACGAAGCACGCTCAGGTAGACCGAAGATCATTAACAACGACGATATTCAACAGATTGTGGAAACAAATTCCAGTACAACGTACTTAGAGATTGTCGAAAGGTTCGATGTGACTGATGAAACCATTCGTTTATACCTTTACCAGCTAGCAGATGTGGAAATTAAGCAAATCGGTTGTCAGTTAATAACGAATTCAGCTGCGTCACTATTTATTTGGTAAACATTACACGCAACGATAATGAACCTTTTCCTATTCGGTAGTTAGTTTGTAACGAAAAGTAAACAATGTACTCAAACTCTGAGCGTTCGTATTATCAGTTGTCGCCAACGGACTCAATACCATACATTCCTAAGGTTTCCTTGCACCTAAAAAGTTATTATTCTGTGTTTGGTGGACAGCAGCTGGAATTGTCTAGTATATGAGTTCTTGGAAACACTGTGAACAACTTCAGTAAGTACAAACAACATCATCGATCAATAGAAAAAAGTGCTATCTTACAGGACAATGTCAGACGTCATACTGCAAGAGTGACTCAGGAAAAAAATTCTGAACTAAGATGACCTCATACAGAGTCAACTCGGATCCTTTTAGTTGTAAATTGGTGCACTTCAAACTTGTTGAATTTCGTCTTCGTTGTAGATTTTGCCAAACAGGAATAGGATTTATCAAATTTCTACTTATTCCACCATTTTCGTCATTTACAGTGATTTCAAAATGCTTTTATTGTTGGACTCCACCACATCAATCATAGTCGCGAACCATCATTAGTTTAAATAGACCAAACCCCCACCTTTTCAAGTCATTCGCTTTTTATTGGACATTGGATATTGATGTTAAAATGTATCAAAATTTACAGAAAAATCCACACATTTGACCAATGCCGCGCGCTGTTCGCCAACTGAAAATCGCTGAAAATATATAGAAAATGCAAGGCACATGCATCTAAAACCTTTAGCTTTCGAACAGTTCTAAATTAGATTTTGAATTTTCGGATTTCGAAGTTACAGAAATTCGCTTGTTAGAATTTAAATATTTTTGAATTCGACAGCATACATATGGAACGTTCTTTCCAAACTGCCATATTTGCAAGAACTACAGTTTTTCTCGTATTGAACAAGGAAACTCGTTAGCAAAGTACTGAGGGATCCTTAAATACCATTTTGCGAAACCATCATAAAAATCTGTTTTCTGTTGCTAAAAAAACTATGTCTATCTTACTATTATTTCTGTATCGTCTCGGGTGACAGGTCGTTTTCATGAGTATCTCACTACGGTTTCATAAATTTTAGCGCATGTACTGGTAGAACTGGGACCATCATGAATTCCAACTTTTACGACGCTGTACCTATGGTTGGTTTTTTCAACTTTATAGGGACATATCACTTTATCACTGAGTAACCTTGGATGAATCTACGAAAATACCCCGTTAATCCAAGAAAACTCTGTAACTGTTTCTGATTTGTTGGCATCGGAAAACGCATAACGGCCTTTTTATCGGCAGGTGGGTACAGCTTACCGTCGTTGATCACGTGACCCAAAAATTCAACCTCACCCTTTAAGTATTGGCATTTCTTAATATCCAACCCATAGTCGCTTGCAACATTCAGAGCCAGTTTAAAATGACACCCTCATCTTCGTTCGCAGCGGGCACAATTAAATCATCCATATACGGGAGCACAATACCATGCATCGTCAATCCACGGAATATCTGAGTAATAAATCGTTGAATAAATAGTTGCACATGCCAAAAGGTATTCTGGTGAACTACAATTGTCCGGAGTGCGTCACAAGAGACGTACACTCCTCGCTTCCTTCATCTACTTCAACGAGGAAGAATCAGTTCTTTAAGTCTAAAGTACTGAATAGCCTTTTGAAAACGATCGAGTTGATCCTGTGTTAACGGTACAGGATAATGGTCTTCTATTATTTTCTTGTTTATTTGCTTCTAGTCCGCACAGACTCTTGAACTTCCATCCTTCTTTTTTACCACTACTACTTGACTCGAATACTCTGAGGCACATGGTTCCACAATTTCCTTGGTCAATGGCATGTCATCTTGGCATATGATACAAAGCATGCTCGTCTGCCAGAATTAGCTTCATCTTGACTTTCGTCGTTTTTGTCTTTCTGGGACAGTAGGTATTTACAAGGTGTTCAATCTCCTCTCTTTACTCTGTGGTAACTGTGTGACCCATGTTCATACAGTCATCATCAATTACTTGAATAGACATCATTTCAGCGCTAGTCTCCTGGGATCTTTTTGTCACAGTAATGTTTTCTCCGTCCACTAGCAGTTCTGCCTGAGATAACAGCTTCTTACCAACTATCATCTCAACATTCATATTGTTATCTAGTATTAAATGCAGTCTTGCGCAAAATTCATTATTATCAATAGTTATGGTTGAGCTTATCTTATAGATAGATAAGTGTGGAGACTTGACTCTGACCGAATCCATTAAGATCGATGCGTCTTTCATCAAGAGATGGCTTAGAAATTCTTTTATACAAACTTTCTTGGATTACATTTACTTGACCCCCAGTGTCAATCAACGGGGATAGTTCGTAATTGTCTACGTATAGCTTCTTTAGGTATCCTACATTCTGGTTTATAATATTCACGTTTCCCGTTTTGATATCGCGATCATCAGAAGTCTTTGGACTGGTCCGTTTACGTGAACATTCAAAGGAGCGATGACCATGTCATTAGACTTGTGGCCCATTGTACCACAATTATAACAACGTATTTTCTTGTTAGCATCGGGTGGCCGATTGTGCGCTGCTTTACTATTTGCACGAATGGAATCAGATCTGGGTTCTTGCTGCCTCTTGTCTTTAATATTATCATAAATGCGAATCTTTTCTTTTAAATCTTTTAAATCCCTTGCATTGTACAGCACCATCTTGTTATTGATGTCATCGTTAATTCCATCAACAACTACTGTATTACCGCACTTTTTCTCTCGATCTCTATTAGTCACTTCTTTCACATGTAGAAAATATTCTTGAGCCGTCTTTTAATTTTACGAGTGAACGTAAAATTAAAAGACTGCGATGCAATCGAGTACTGTTTAAACTTTTGCCTGCTTAAGGCTGTTTTCACATTATCCCACGTCTTCACCTTACGTTCTGCTTTAACAAAAAGTCGAGCCAACCCGGTTAGTAGCTTCTTAGCATAGATAAATTTGTGTAAGGCGCTCCATCCTAATAATGTGGCCATTTTTAAATTTGCGTACGGTACCCTCAATATCCCGGAAGTTTAAAGTAGAACCTGTTAGTATCGTTAAATCTCGATCCACCTTTACGTCACAATCCTTTATAATGTTTTCACTATCTTTATCTTCAGAATCAATCATATCCCTTTTGAGTCATCAAATAGTCACAAATACGACATCCAAGTTCATCTTCAGTATCTTTATCATCAATGCATAAGATGTTCCAAATAACGATTAAATCGCCAACAAGAAATATTCTTGAATAAATTTTAACTTTAAAGCATAGTCGTCTGAGTTTGTTTCAAACTTAAACCCTTCAAAGTCTCTAAGACTTTTACGATTATTCCGATCACCGGTATTTTCAAACACTAATCTATGAAAAACTTTTGTCGCATCAATTTTTTTAATAACATTTAAATTATTTAAAACACGTGTAATGTCTTTTAATTTAGTAATTTTGAAATGTTAATTAATGTTTCCACTATTTATTATTAATTGTCAAGTATCAACGTGCGAACACTAATCTTTTATTACCAAGTCCCCCTTCTTTCTTCTATTTATTTCTAATGTTGGCAGTGTAATTTAACGTTGTAGTGTTGCATGTGGGCAGAAGTGTCTTCAAAGAACGCAGAATCCCATCCTCAGTTGCGTCCCTACATCACGCTGCAGCAGAAATTGTTTCCTTTGGCATATATATTTTTACAATAATATATTTTCAAAGGTTAAAAAGTACCATATGCATCTTTGGAATAAAGCAATTGCCAACTTATTTGACAATGGTGAAAAACAATGGGAATTTTATTTGTGACTTTCTGTCTATCAGTCGCCAAGGCAAGTTAGACCAAGCATTTTCTCTAATTTAAAGAGTTCCGAGTATATATTCTAGTTTAAAATTTATTAATGAGTGTGTTAAATAATTTACTCGAGAAGAAAAGAGGTTGAAGAAGGACATAAACGTAGTGTTTTATGTATTAGAAATTGTTAAGATTTAACGTTAACGGTTATTTTTAATTTATACGTTGTAAAACGCCAAAGGAAATTTTACGAAATTCTTAATTTTTTTACAGAAATTGAGGGTCGTGAATCCGGGAATGTTCGTAGACACTCTTTCGGCAGCTGAAAAATTGTTAGATGAGACGTGTTAACACGTAGAAATGAAAATAACTACTAACCTTAAATCTTATATATATCTATTGTAGAAATGTCTTTCGGGTGATGTCGTGTAGTTAATATTTTACTTGACGTTTCGCTGACTATCCTGTCAGCTTCTTCAGAAGATTTCTAAAGACTGCTGTCTTTTGCTCCTCGTTATATATCGTATTTCTGTTCCGCTTTGCTGATCCATAACCGTTCTGCTTTGCTGATCCATAACCATTCCGTTCCGCTGAATCGCGTCGTTCGTTGTATGACAACTCCGTAGTGCTAACTTCCACGTGTTGCTGATCTTGTATCCACCTTCGCGATTGAAGTTGTTGGTGTTCTTCATTATTTCTATGGATTCGCGTATTATCCTCGGGTAGTAGTGGCTGGTCCTGGGTAATACTTTAACGTCGCTGTAGCTTATGCGGTGGTCTCCTTGTTGGTGCAGGTGTTCTGCTACTGCAGATTTTTCAATATGCCTAAGGCGTGCGGCCGTTTTTCTGCGGCTACAGTACAAAAGATATAAGGAAGCCACGAGAGCAGAGAAAATACGAAGACCAACAACAACCAGCAGGATACGCGTACCTTCCATACGTAGCCGGAGTCACCGACAGGCTAAAAAAGACCCTAGGGGAGAAAAATATCACACGTTTCAATACGGTGACCAAGATCGACCAGCTACTCCCTCCTAACAAGGACGTGTTACCAAAACTACGAGCAAAAGGCATATACGAACTGAGATGCCAATGTGGAAAAAGCTACATCGGTCAAACAGGACGGAGTATTCAGTGCAGAGTGAAAGAGCACGAGAGAGACGCACGCCTTAGGCATATTGAAAAATCTGCGGTAGCAGAACACCTGCACCAACAAGGAGACCACCGCATAAGCTACAGCGACGTTAAAGTATTAGCCACGACCAGCCACTACTACCCGAGGATAATACGCGAATCCATAGAAATAATGAACACCAACAACTTCAATCGCGAAGATGGATACAAGATCAGCAACACGTGGAAGTTAGTACTACTGAGTCGTCATACAACGAACGACGCGATTCAGCGGAACGGAACGGTTATGGATCAGCAAAGCGGAACAGAAATAGGATATATAACGAGGAGCAAAAGACAACAACAGCAGTCTTTAGAAATCTTCTGAAGAAGCTGACAGGATGGTCAGCGAAACGTAAAGTAAAATATTAACTACACGACATCACCCGAAAGACATTTCTACTATGGATTACGGTCGTGAAAGCGTACACTCAATATATATATATTGTCCGTCTAGAAAGTATCCGGAATTTACAATTTTTCTTAATTTTAATATATTTCTCTTTTGTTAAGACAAAAGTAATGCATCACGTAGGTTGTGCCGACTGTAGGCCATGGTAAAAATCATATAACATCAGCTGTCAAATATTGTTCATTATCAACAGGCTCAATATTTGTGAAATAATGTGGCAAGTAGAAAGAAGAAAGTTGGTGGAATATTTGTATTTTTTTAATTTTTGCCGCAAGCATAGAGTGATCGGGAAATGTTTCTGTTTCTCTGTTAACCATCACGTCACTTACTCGCTTTCCTCATGATACTGTGACTTACTACGCTTCTTCTGTAATTGAGCTTTATCGAGTAAAGCAACAGATTCGTCTATGACGGTAATAGGTGTTTATTACTACTACATTGTTCAGAAGGTAATATTCCATCAATTTTATACAAGTATTATTTATCTTATCATCTTAGAATTCATATGTCATCAACAACAGTATTAATTTTCTCAGGTATCAAGTTCCAATCAATTTTTCAATACGTACCCATTTGGTACCGTCCATGATAATTTTGTTGTACATCTTTATTCGTTCAAAAAAATAATTCATTCCTAGTTTGAGCACTTTAGTGTTATTTGGATAAGCATGTAATTCTTTTCGTTGCATTGGCGTTCTCACTTATATTCGATAAAGAGGGATGTATAAAAATAAAGTCTTATGGAAAAACAACACCTTGATGTGTAGGTTATCTACATTAAAACAACATAAGAATTATTCAAATCTTATAGACCTTTCTTTCTTAGTAAAAGACCCTGCTCAATTTGTCAGAAAACTATATTGTAGTATAGTTTTATTACATGAGGTAAACGAACGAATTAGTTAGATAGTATAAACCCGCTACCCGCTAATATACATTTATATATCGATGATACGCTGCAGAGCCCAACGCAGTTCCCAAATTTCGGGCTCAGTGTCATGTTGATCTATTCGTATATACTGTATATAAAATTCGATCAGGGCGCCCCCTATATGGTCGTTCCTGGAACTACTTTCTCTTATTAAATTATGGGAATAGTACGCTATGGAGCCCTCGCGAAATTTGTAGCTTTTAGGATCTACTGATTATTTCTAGTCATATATATATATATATATATATATATATATATCAAGGCAAAGATAAAGAGGAATTTAAAACAGTAAAAAATGGCGCTAGTTCTGAAACGGTACGAACATACAGATTGACGAAGGAGGAAATGGTACCTATGTAGATTCGGAGAAGAAATTGAAGCTGAGGCTGCCACAGAAACACACGAAAAACGAATGTTATTAAGTAACAAGCATTGTAGTTAAAAAATGCTTAAACAGACAAAAATAAAGAAAGTAAATTGAAACCAATAGTTAAGTGAAAGGATCATATCAAAATATGAAGTTTAGGAGCAATAGCAAACCAAACTGAAAGATATGGTTAGAAGGAGAGCGGAGAAAGGATAGAAGAAAATAGCCTAAAGAACGCTGGAAAGAAAGAAACAAGCCAGAATATGTATAGAGGATAAAAATAGAGAAATTGTTACGAACGATGCGCGTACGCATAACAGCAGAAGCAATGCAAAGCTAAAAATAATGTCAGCAAAAATTACGAGACGGTACAAAAACCAGATCGGATTCCGGGGGTTGTCAGAAAATAAGGGTGACAACATAGAAGAGATGGAAGTAAAGAAGGCGGTACACATAGCGAAGATGGGAAGGCAACGTCAGTAGGTTATTTGCACCGTCTCATTAACATAGAAAGGGAGCCAATACTTAAGGACTAAGTTCAGTAGGCGCAATTCGATCAGTTTCAGAAAGGGGAGAGCATAATTGACGACCAAAAGCTCTTACTGAGTATATTTTGCTTTATCAATATGGAAAGAACCTTTGATCAAGTTAGACAAGAAGAACTCTAAGAAAATGGGGAATAAAATGGCAGGCTCAGAAAAGCAGTAAATAATATTTACCAAAATAATGTAAATTAATGTGACCAGTAGAAACAGAGTTTCTAAAAAATCTTAAATAAGATAAACGGGTAATAATTTGTTCTTGTAAGAATGGAATGTCAAAGTACATAGATTGGCTGGATCACCTTACAAATAGGAAAACATAGACAAACGGAAAACATATGGGAGACCAATAAAAAGAGTGTAAATTTACCTAAAAGATAACAAATTCTAAGAATGTTGGGGAAAAATTATGTTATCAACAATTGTTGTTGTGATGGTAGAAAATAGGTTTGTTGTTGAAGTTTTCCGCAATTAACACTTCTTCATTGAAACTTTTCCGAAGTTAACGTGCATGGCTCCTATGCTCGTAAGTGCAATCACTTCAGTTCATTTTACTGTTCTTTAATATTCATGTATTCACATTAACTTATTGTACTTATTGCATCTTTTCTAAAATGTATATATTACACCTTCTCACCGTTAGTTATATTGTTCTGTATCCAATAATCACATTTAGCTTATATTGGCATTTGGCTCTTAAGAACATTCTTCCCAAAGTTAATTAAGAAAATTGTTTTTAATCTATGGTTCTATATGTGGTGCTGATTGGAAAAACCTACTTCAAGACAGAAAATTTCACTTTTAGGTATTATAGTGTCTTGGAAAGTATAGAAAATACTGGCGATCAAAAAATAAAGTTTAAATCGTTTGCGCGCGTAGTTCATATCGAATGCATTAAAACCTCGAGATTTTTTTGAATTCGACTTTTATTCTGCTGTACTGAAAATTCATGTTTACAACTTAAGGTGGATATTCCGTCAGCATTACATATTGTATTATTCTTAAGATAAAAGTAGTGTACGGAGTGTTAGTCAAGGAAAGTCGGGGAAAATCTGGGAAATTGAAACTAAAATGTTTGTGGCAACCCTGAAATGTACAGCAAGAAATTTAAGAAAAATTGGTTTCAAAACGGACTTTGTTTGAACCCTTCAGTTTTCTTCAAATGGTTTCGAATTCAAATTTTTAAAATGCTCCGTTCCTCTTCATTCCAACCTTTGAATGAACTAGCAGTAAATCACAGCAACCGTGATCATATAAATATTTAATAAGTGCATTGCTAGTAAACCATATTTAGAGTGCAATTCAGGCGCGCAGCGCATTCTACTTGCAAACTCTGCGTAAGATAGATCGTAGTTTAAAACTAAAAAAGTTCAAACGGGAGGGGTAAGAAATTTCTATAAACTAAAAAGTTAGGTATAAACAGGTCCTTATGGCTTCCTGATATACAATGGAACCGGACTGTGTATTCGTATATACCTTGGATACGTTATGGAGCCCGGCAACGTTGCCAAACTTCCCGTTTGTTTTTTAGTTTTAAACATCTTGTGCAACATTCGCAAGTGGAATTCGCTGAGCGCCTGAATTGCACTAAATATGGTTTACTAACAATGCACTTATTAAATATTTGTATGATCACTGTTGCTGTGTAATATAGAAAGATAAGATTTTGTGCACATAGTAGCTTTGCTTTTATATAGAATGAAATAGAAAATAATGATTTACTGTTAGTTTATTACTTGTTTTCGTTTACATTATAAAAACACTGTTGACTTCGTATATGTAATCACAGAGCGTGTCTTATATTAGGCAGCAATACGACTATTTACGCTGTGACTGAAGACAGAACGCTGCAGACAGTTTTGGGCACAATTTTCGCATTTTCAAGGTCTGACGCAATAGAATTTTGGATTAGCAAGATACGACATTTCGGATTACCGTGATTTCGGAATATCATATACGGATTACCAAGGTTGCACTGTATTAACTGATGCGGTTATGGAATTGAAACTAACATTTTGGATTTAGGGCAGCATGTCAAACGAATCAGCTAAATCATGGGTAACTATCCAATTGAAGCTCTCGATAAGTATGGATTATCTAGAAAGTGTGTTGCGTTTATAGGAGATGATGGAAATGTTAATTGTAGGTATATACACGAAAGGTCTGGCCAAAACGTCTACTCTCTAATGAAACATTTAAAAGAATAATAACCTTGTTGGCATTGGTTGTCCTGCGCACGTTGTTCATACTAGCCTCCATCATGGTAGTGAGAGTACACATAGAATGTATTAAAAATATCCAGCTATCTTTCTACTTACATAATAAGTGAATCACTCAAAAACTGTTGTAAATTCATCGAAATTAATTATATCTTAACCTTTCTGGAACTGTAACAAGACAATATGCCTGAATTTGTTTCTTACGATAAAGAGAATGATGAAGTTGTTTCTTCCACCAAAATCGTGTTTGCTTTTTCAAATTCAGACTTCTTATATAGTTATGTAGTTCTTTGACCCTTTCACTCACATTTAGCTTCTGTGAAACAAGACTAGAAACTACGACTATATTGCTAGCAAGAATAGAAATAAATGTATGTAATATGTGCTTCATATAAAATATTAAAATATATAATAGCACATATTGTAAGATAGAATACAAGACAATGATGAAATTAAAAATAATTACAATTTTGAATAAAAATAGTAGAAACTTCCCAGTAATTGGATTATCTGAATATTTCGATCCAAAGAATAACATTTTCAGTTATGTGCGACGATACTATTTAATAAACAAACACGATATCTGGAGGCTACTCGTCAACTTTTACATCTTATTAAGTAAATGGTCAGTGGTATAGTATTTCTAGAGTTCGCCACTTTCCGTGCCCTTCGCGAAATTAGCAGAGATTAGATAGACTCGTGTTTTGTCGACTCTCGGGCAAACCAGTAATCAATAAACACGAGTCTGCTAATTTCGTGAAGGGCACGGAAAGTGGCGAACTTTAATTATTCCCTAATTGTATTTGCATCTTTAACTTTCACTAGCGTATTGCACCAACCCATCTCAAAGCCAATAATGTATTTTATATGTATATATAAAATACATATTCTTAGTCATGAGTTTTTGTTAATTTCCTTTCTATTGAGTTGTAAATTTAATCTAATTGAAGTCGTTAGTATACTTAGCAGTATCACTTCTAAAACAATCCGTTGTTATTGCTATTATTTATCTCCATTCGATGATGATTCACGTTGTTAAATTTAGTTCTTGCAGGTGATCTGCAAACATTTTCATTAAGGACTTTCACCAGCATGTTTAGACTGATAAATATGTAATAGTCATAAGTAGGTGGATATGTTGTCTAGTATTTTTTTAAAGACCAAGTAAGTAAAGGAATGTTCATCACAAATATCGTCATATTTGAATTTAAACAATGCTGATTTCGGTATACATATTGGTCACGTCTGCTCGATAAGTTATTTACTTTATTAGGTAGACACCATTAAACGGCAATGCACACTTTGGCGCGCGCACTATCTTTTTCTGTCTCATTGCACTTAATGATGAGACAAAGAACATTGATTGCAACGGCGGCAAAAGTACTATGTAGTACGTACAGCGCCGAAATTTTTAAAGCGAACAACGAAGGAAAAGCTGAGGTGCTGGAAGACGGCCCATACTCTTATTCTATTACTATCGTTCGATCATCAATATAGTTGCCTGTTATATACACATATGCGAACGAAGGCAATTCAGCTTAAGGAAGGGTTTTATCTGCTTTTCAATAACTCTTGCCTAGACGGTCGCATTGAAACAAATCTACCAGAAATCGGGTATCCATGTATGTATTTGACTGTGGACTAAAATTTGTTATATTTATCGCGAGTTGTAATTAATATTTTGACAGAAACGTTATTAGGTACTACATTAACTTTTCGCATCTAACAGGGTATTAATTAATAGATTTATATTCATCTTCCTTTACGTGAAAATACTCTTATACTATTTAACGGAAAGCATTTACCCCATTAAACGACGGTATGAAAAGTATACATTTAAAAAATGTCGGCCTACACTTCTTGTTAACGTTATAAATTCATATACAAGTACCTTTTTGATGCAGAATAAGTGTTACAATTATATCTTTGAAGTAACACATGTTAGGGAAAAGCAAATTTAAAGTGATACGTAGGTGATATAATGTTGTTCCCCTCTAGAAAGACCTTCCCCCGAAAAATTAAAAAGTAAGTAATAGTATTGCAAGAACACTCGGAAATTTGGATTTCACGGAGGTACTGAATATACACATCAGTTTTGAAAATTCCAAGCATGCAGATACTGCATACGTCAAAAATTGAAATGCAAAGATAGCCGCACCTCCTTAGCAACGTTGATTATACTGAACACCGATTGTCGCGCCAATAGATTTATGGAAAAGACAAACAATTTGAAAGTAGTTGTTTGAAACGTACTCCAAATTTACCCATTCCGAGAATGCCGGATTGCATGTCATAACGAATATGGATTTCTCCAAAGCTGGATGACATTTTTCAGAACTACCAATGCTACATTGCTATAGTTGGGAACTGTTTTCTTTTGGGAATAAAAGTACTGCAATACACATTTTCCTATATTTCCTGAAAAGCGTCAATTTTATATATACCTTAGTTTCAATCTAACCCTATATAGAGATTATTTAAAATATATAATTATCTAAACAGTCAGAAAACTTTAAATACGACTGCCTTTACTGTGGCGAAAAAGGGGGAGAACTACAGCGTGAAGAATGCAAAAGGTATTACCATTCCGTTTGTGTAAATTGTATAGTGATAGAAAAATATGTATACGAAACGTGCAGCAAGCATAGCTAAACAAATCAATAATGTGGAGACACTCACTTTGGCATCTCGCTAAATCTTCCCTGGACATCTTTCAAAAATGAATATCAGTTAAAAAGTGACCAACATTTTCAACGTAAATAACGTTTACGGCAACGCGCTCATTTACTCCGCACGGTCACCTTTTGATCATCTGATTGATACAAAAGTATAGTAACCTGTATATTTGCCTCAAATGTTCTCTGAACATTCTTAAACACGAAGGCAAAAAGATGACATTTTGCCATGCGTTGTCAAAACAGATAAACGGCGAAATGTGCTGCAGCTGACCAAGGCTCTGATCCCTAATGGGATCACTAATCGTACCTTAAGATTGATAACAGGAGAGGATTGTCAATTCCATGCTTAACCTCTAACATTTTCCATCCTTACGGATGAATGCTACCGTGATCACGATACCTAAACCGGACAAGAATCCGCACAACCACAGGCCGATCACTCTGCTCTCTTCTCCATCAAGCCTATCAGAGGATTTTGAGTTGAGAACAAGGTGGAATCGTTAGTGTTGTTTCCTGTTGAGCAACTTGCTTTCGAGGCGTCTATTTTTAGCTTCTGCACATGACGTAAGCTATGCGCGATGCATTCGAAAAGAGGACCATATGAGCGGTTCTTCTTAACTTTGCGCGTGTGTGTGTGAGTATGATGAAACGATGAAATCTTGAAAATGATAAGTGTAAATTTGCCTTTAAGTAGCATTTTAATACGTAACTTACCTTAAAGCCTATCAAATTGTCCACGATACAGGCTAACGGAGCATCTCGGGCCACGGTGACGTTGACGGTGACGGTCGCATTTGGTATAGGTTCCGCAAATCGTGGTAAGGACACATCTGCAAAAGAAAGAGTGAAATTACGAATAATAGTAATACGCTGGTCCCACATTCAGAAACAGGCTAGTGACCTTACGCTAAGCAGAATGAAGGGATTGCAGCCTGGAGATCTTAAAGGGCATCTTCGAATCCTTGAAGATCCCAACATAAATTTGATGCATATTGCAAGCGACAAGATCTTTATGCAATACAATTTTCATCTTATAAGACGGATCATTGAAAGCCGTGAACGGGCATCTGGGCAGCCTCAAAGCAAAAGAGGTACCCTGGCATGGTACACGGACGGCTCCAGAATAGGAGGTGTTGGAACAGGTATAGACATTAGCGGACCTAATTATATGTATATATAATCGATAAAGCCTTTTTAACCGTAAGGTGTAAGGCTGCTTCACTGCTCTTCACTGATTCACAAATCTCAGTGCGCTCTTATTGACGGGACGGTCAACTTTGATTGGTTATGGAAATTGTTATAAAAATATTGTCATTTTTATATTTTGCTAAAACGATCTCCTAACATTGCTCGACACGACTATAAAAAGAAATTTGGATTAAAATCACGCAAACATTGACAAAGCAAATAAAGTTTACGACAGCTCACTTAATTACTAGGTGCGCAAGGGAGAAAGAGTGATTGGATTGTTTATAACAATATCGTCAGTTGTACTCTGCTGGAATGTTCTGCGAACAGATTTGTTTACACAATGTGATTATATTACATTTGAAATTGATTTCCAAAAAAAATCTATTGCTGAAATCTATTGCTAACTTCACATCGATAATTTAAACACCAATAATCCTTTAGGTATTTGAAGATATTTTTTCCGTCCCTTTTATCCCGGCGCTATTGCACACCAAGTCCCAAGTTATTATCCGACTCATCCTTCACTATACACTTTTGTACAGGGATGGAAAGAATTTCTAATTGATTTGTATATGTAAAAATTCAAGGAGTCTCTGAAACGTCTATTTTCATCTGTCGAAAGAGTGTCTAGGGACATTCCCGGATTCACGATCCGCAATTTATAAAGAAAATTTAGAATTTCAACAAATTTCTTAACATTTGCCATATTTCACCTTAGAAAAATATTACAAAGTATATATAACATTGATAACCAACCGCAGGAGAGAGAGAAAAATACACTAACACACGGACATGTGGTATTAACTGTGAGGCAACCGCGATAGAAGGTAAAGATATGAAAAGTACTCTCGAAACCACGCTGATGACGCCGGGGAGAAACATGTCCGTGTGTTAGTGTATTTTTCTCTCTCTCCTTTTATCGCGTTTGACGTGAATTATTCCATTAATACCATGAGGAAGCTAAGCTATCTTAGCAGTATTTTTTGGTTATTGTTTCTAGGCATTTTCTGATGTGTTCTATTTATATACATCATGGTAAGCCTGTCGGAATATTCACATGTGCGGTTTCCCAAAGCGCTACCAGCGTCGCCATCTCGTGTTTGGCAGTCATGTGAACTGCTCGAGGGATGGTTTGGGGAACAGTACCCGGTTTATGTCGCTGTTTCCTGAACGGCAGGCATGCGTTTCTTTGGCACTAGGGGGCGCCAAGAAATGTCGAGTTTGTCGTATTGAAAGTTGTGGTATTAACTGTGAGGCAACCGCGATAGAAGGTAGAGATATGAAAAGTACTCTCGAAACCACGCTGAGACGCCGGGTAGGCAGAAACATGTCCGTGTATTTTTCTCTTAGTTGAGTGTAGGCTTTCACGACCGTAATCCATTGTAGAAATGTCTTTCGGGTGATGTCGTGTAGTTAATATTTAACTTGACGTTTCGCTGCCTATCCTGTCAGCTTCTTCAGAAGATTTCTAAAGACTGCTGTTGTTGTCTTTTGCTGCTCGTTATATATCCTATTTTTGTTCCGCTTTGCTGATCCATAACCGTTCCGTTCCGCTGAATCGCGTCGTTGTATGACGACTCCGTAGTGCTAACCTCCACGTGTTGCTGATCTTGTATCCATCTTCGCGATTAAAGTTGTTGGTGTTCTTCATTATTTCTATGGATTCGCGTATTATCCTCGGGTAGTAGTGGCTGGTCCTGGCTAATACCTTGACGTCGAAGCTGACAGGATACTCGGCGAAACGTCAAGTTAAATATTAACTACACGACATCACCCGAAAGACATTATTACAATGTATTTTTCTCTCTCTCCTTTTATTGCCGTGAATTATTCCATTAATACCATGAGGAAGCTAAGCTATCTTAGCATTATTTTTTGGTTATTGTTTCTAGACATTTTCTGATGTGTTCTATAACATTGATAATATATATATGTACTATATATATTATCAGTGTTGCCATGTCCTAGAAACATATGTCGCCAAACTTGCTGTAATTTTTCACCAAAATTCACAAAATGTTTTGTGAATTTTGGTGACCTCTATTGCTCTATTACTGAATATGTATTAACGCTAAATATTTAAAACTAAAACATTTTTGACTTAAACAGACTTATTAATAAAATATGAAAATTATGTTACAAATATTTTTCACGTATAGTTAAAATGTATTTATTTCATTACCTGAATTTGTACCTTCTGCTATGCATGACATATACATATTTGCATTGAAGCGTTGTAATGTATCATGGCTGGAAAGACTTACAACGTACATTGTATGTATTGCAATGATCTTTAATAGTGAAAATTGCATTAGGTAGTTCAAGTATCTTCTTATTTCTCGCCCTAGTCTTTATAACATTCATTACAGAAAACATTCTCTCAAGACAGTGGCATTGAATATAGTCAACTTAACATTGTAAAAGGCCAAAATAGAAATATTTTTGAACAGGAGATCACCTGACGCATTTTTTAACCTAATTGCTTTTTGCCAAAATGTTACTGCGTCATCTAGAATATTATTACCAAAAACTTCTTCCCAATTTATTTGTAATAAATTTCTATATTGTGATTTCATATCATTCATGTTCAAATCATTACCAAACTGTAATGGAAGCTTTGTAAGTGTAGGTCAAATATGATTTAAAGTGCAGGATAGACTAAATAATTTAATTTTGCTAAATACATCCAAATTCGATGGCATATGCTTGATTAATTCAAGAACAAGAATCTTTGTGAAATTAAAACATTTTTGCACTAGCTCAGACATTGGCAACATTCCTGATCACTTTTTTTTTTGAATTTACAATCAAAATCACAATCCTTCAGGTTTATGTAATTTTGATCAAATTTTAATGTATTAATTAAGAATTCAAAATTGTTAGCTAAGTGCGTCATAATACTAGGTTTAAGAATGCGACCAGCTAGTGCCCGAATTATAATGTTAATATCATTAAATGACTGAAGAACGTTTATAGTTGTTGTATGGAAATATGAATTGAAATAATACATTTCTTTTAGTATTGCCTCTAAAAATATCAAAGTTAATTTGGTTTCAGCAAGTAGCTTGGATGTATAATAATTTTCCTTTATAGCCCAAATTGAAAAAAAGGTTTCCAATTCCAAATACTGTGAGAAAACTTTTTCAATAGCTTTACCTAAACAACTTAATTAATTTTGTAAATGTTGAATTACTATTAATTACATTGTAAACATCTTTGTATTTACTCATTCGAAGAATACTATGAGAATACCAGTTGTACGTTTCTTTTAGCTAACGCGTACACTGTTACCGAATACTTCAGAAGCTTTCGAGGTGCGTAAGTGTAAACTGTGACATATGTATTTTACAAGCATAATATCACTGGTGTACTCTTCACAGAGAGTAAAGAAATTAATTATGTTTACACCTAAACTACTTACCCCATCAGTCCCAATCCCTACTAATTTTTTAAAGTTTAGTTTAATGATTAGGAAAAAATCTCGTGTTACCTCGAATAAAGATTTAGCAGGATAGTACTTAATATTGTTTTGTGTGAGATGCAAATACCGAATGTTTATAGGTTTGGATTACAATAAACCACTACTTGTTTAATTCTTTAATTGTCACTAACTATTACTATAAAATAAAAAATGAGGAATACAAAAAAAATGTGTGTAAGTCAACGTGTGCACTACTCTTCTTTTTTTCTTCTGCGCATGCATACTTCTTTCGTCGGTGCTATTAGACAAAGTTGATCCTTGTCGGCCAGAACGAACAATACCGAACATGCCGCCCACCTTGAAAGATTCTCAACAATAGTCAAAATAAGATTAATTGTCTTCAGTAGGTAATAAACATAACTTATTCACTGCTCGCTTCTTTCCTTTAATAGTGACCACGCCACTGGATAATTTTGAGACGTTACCTCTATTGATGCAATCAGTTGTAGGGCATCTTTTGTTAAAATGGACTTTAAATAATAAAATTTTTAAATTGTTATTGGAATGAATCAATGAAACTAGGTATCGTAAAACGTAAAAATATTTGTAATTTAATTGGCAATAATTTTATTTGTGTTTATATCTTGATTTTCTGTCAACCTTGTAGTGCTGTTTTGCCTTGGTTTGTATTTTTCTAATTCATTGTAACGTCTGTTATCTTTGATCCTTTTTATAAATGTATTGAATCTGGTCAATTTTGCCTTTATTTTGCACTAATTCCTCCATTGCTATACTTTTGTTAATTTAATAAGACTCACTTACCTTTGCCTGTCACCCTTAAATGTACCTTGGTCAATCTGCTGTTTTCGCAGTGGCTGAATGAACCCTTTGCTGGCTGCACGTTGTCGAGTTTCCAAAAATTCGCTAAACTCCACTCGTTCGTCGCTGACTGTGGCTGAACGAAATTTTTGCTAGCTGCACATATACAAGTTCAAACCAATATATGCCGTACCCTATGCTGACCCTTTTCTTATGCGAATCCTGGTATATACATATATAATGTCCGCTCGCTAGTTAAATCACTGATATTGATTTTGTGCAACTTTGTAACTTTATAAACATCCGGCTTCCGGCGAAGGACCATTATGTTATGTACTGAGATGCAAATACCGAATGTTTATAGGATTGGCTTACAATAAAATTGTTTAATTCTTTAATTGTCGCTAACTATTACTACAAAATAAAAAATGAGGAATACAAAAAAATGTGTCAACAACGTGTGCACTACTCTCTTCTTTTTTTCTTCTGTGCATTCATACTTCTTTCGTCGGCGCTGTTTGACAAGGTTGATCTTTGACAATCAGAATGAACAATACCGAATAATACATATACATAAAAGTTTTTCATTGGTAACATCTGTTGACTCATCTGTAATAATAGAATACCTTGAATAATTCTATATTTGCAATTAGTTCTTGCGGAAGAGATGGCGCAATTACAGATCTTATAACAGCAGTGCATGTTATTCTGTGCAAATGAAAACTCACTTGATGATGCCAAACTACTTGGGATATTAAATTCCTTTATTAAGTCACTTAAATGCTCAATACTTCGCACTGAACTGTTTATCGCTATATAACTTGCTAACATGATCTCCTTTCTCTTTATTGTAGTATTAGATACAGAAGTACCTGAAATAACAATTTCATAAATGTATAATGCATTCATGGAGCTTTGAGTTTTTGTAAAACCCATCACCAATAAGATCATTACAAAAATACGATTGTTTATAACAGAAATGAAGAAGGAAACATATTATCAAAGACATTTTGTTAAGTTTAAATCACAATTCTGAAATTTATTAAATTGCTAGGTAGTACAAAAATATTAGTTAGTTAATACACTCATCTCTTAATTTATATGGATAAAGTAAATAATCCTTTTACATATTTAAAAAATTGTGTTCAAGATTGATATCAACATGGAATAATCAGTTTTCACTAATATTATGTATTTGTTATGCCATTATAATTTCTTATTGCAAATTGTTTTTTGTCAATTTCATTCATTTTCTATTTACGTTTCATACTTTTTGCGTTGTAATAAATCGCCTTTATGTGATCTTAAAGGACAACGACACACTTTACAGTAGCTAGAGTTACTAGAGTCAACACCATTTGTATTTATTGATAACCGGCATGTTAAATATAAATAAAATTACCATCACCACAATCAAGGTCACCGATCTATATACTGAATATTACAGATTAAATAGGATTCTACTAGAATGACATGTTCCCGTAACCCGTGACAGGAATCATCGATGGTATCTGTTACGTTGCATCAGACTGATTTATCTTTTTAAAAATGAATATTAACATCGGTTAAAACTTTCCTATCACTGCAGAAATCACAAATATCACAAACCTATTTTGAAGAATTCACGAGTTTGTGATTTGTGAATTACTGTAACAAGCAGTCGCAACAATTTCATAAAAATCACAAAATTGGCGATAAATCACACCGTCTGGTCGCACTGGACATTATTAGCTGCAAATGCACAAATGCTGCTCCTCAAAATGTAAATACAGAAATTGTTGGAGTAGATGAATACGTTAGAATTTTTCTCCAACGATAAAAGAATCGTTTTTTTTCGAAACATTAAGAGGCAATAAAAAAAATCTACAAAAAGAAAATAAATAATAATCTAGTCAACCATACCTCAACATTTGCGAACCTAGGCTATCCCCTGTTATCATGGCTAGGGATAGCCTTTTATTCCTTTTTTTGGGTCGATTTTTTCATGAGCTTACTGTTTGTAGATGCACACACTCCAATTACAACTCCTTACGGCTTACGGCTACAACGGCTGAAATCTCCCCGAGGTGCTTCAAATATAGATAAAATGCGATACATTCGCAATCGATGTTAATGGCCCATGCTGACGGGCGAAATTCGAATAGATGGAAAGCGAATTCTCGCAAAATCAAAATTCCGTCTCTTAACATATATCATTTAATAAAAATAATATCGGAATAATTAAGATGAAAAAAAGTACATCCGACGACAGATTCGAACCACATACGCTTATGACATATACACGTTCCACGCCCTGTCCCCTTAATAAACTTGTTCATTTCACCTTGACTATGACCCTGTATATTTAATAGATATTTACACTTAGCTTGGTCTAAAATGTCAATTTCGAATTCGCCATAAAAACTTCGGGTGCAATACTATTCGCGTCGTGAAGTCTCATAAACAGCTGTCTTTCATATCTTTCATACAAACGTCTAATGTGACATTTGCCGTTGTTGACGTGTATGCAGTGCGCTTTGTATACTGGAGAAAATAATTACATATATCCATTTAGTTCGCTTTAATTGAGTAAAGAATATTCATAACATTCACAATGATCCGACGAATAAGACGTAAATATATATGTTGCTGTAAATACTGTCAGATTGTTTGAAATTGGTAATTTGGGCGGTGCACTGTAAACTGGTTAATAATTATATTTTGGACGCTATATGTTAAATAGTTCGCTGATTTCTTTTTACCGTGTGGACGTCAACTACTTAAATTTATACTATCAACCCCTAAATACAAAAGTGTATAATAATAATAATAAACGTTAATAGAACAAAATTCCTTAAATTTATATCATTTATCAATATATATTTTTTTAAGGTTTAGATGTGTGCAATGATCACGCATGGTACAGATTATCTACTTAAATACGGACTTATTTTAAAGGGCTTGATTTAAGTAAAGTGAGAATAAGAAAAAAAAAATATTTGATACACACAAATAATATACAAACATTTTGTGGTAACACACATATATATCAATTAAAATGTACTGTTTTTTTTTAGTATTTAATTTCATTTATTCTGGTACACAACGTCACGTTCTGAGGTCATATTTTTATACACTGTATTACCGGCACACCAAACTTAGTTTCGCTAAAAATTCAAATTTAAATTTAAACGATATTCAATATTTTCTCCGTCTTGAAACGCTCTCAAAATTAAAAATAAACAACAGACGATAATACATAGTGCAGATAATAAAATAACATACGTAACAGCAATGCAGGTAAGTATATATATGTACTTTTATATGAATGTAATTTATTTAGGTGTATTTTCATATAACTGATTCCGTTTCAGGTATGAGCAAGCATTTTCGTGATCGCCCTCTTCACTTTATTTTGCGTTTTGATCGTGGCAACTCCAACTATAACATCAGTACCTGGGTGCACTACAAAAACTTCTCATCTTCCAACGAAGTGGTGGAAAGTTATCTTTCCTCTAAAATAACCAAATTGCCAACTTCAATATTTTTTGTTTTTTTTTCAGCCATTTTCTTCTCTCTTGTAGTTGCGAAATGTATTTCAAAAACCGGCGCTTCCAGAATTGCGCTTGAATTTTCTGCAGCTGCTGATATCTGGACAGACAATTGGCTGCTGTTTGTGTCACAACTACTTCCGGAATATGTTCAGGGTATCTTCCGATTAAGAAATGTGAAGGAGTCGATGGTTGTAAATCATTAGGAGAGTCACTTAAAGGATATAATGGTCTGGAGTTAAAAATGGATTCAATCTGTGCTAATATATTAAGCAAATCTTCAAATACCACACACTCATTACCAAGAACTCTTTTTAAATGGTGTTTTACAGATTTATCTCCGGTCTCCCACAAGACACCAAAATGAGGACTACCCGCGGGTATAAAGTTCCAAACTACCCTTTCGTTGGATGCCATTATAAAAGTTAATGTATTATAATTTTAAACAAGAAAAATTTTCAAATGGAATGCTGCTCATACGTTATTGGTTGATACATTATCAGAGCAGACATGAGAAGGTCTACTTCTACGCGCAACAATACGTTTGAAAGTCCCAAGATATCCCTGCGTAGTAAGTTCTATTACAGGTTCTAAATGAATTGATTCTGTAGACATACAAATGAATGGACAAATATAACACTTTAGTAAAACCTTACATCTACCTTTATTTTGCTTAATCATCAGCGGCCCAGTATTGTCATACCTTCAGAAAAAAAATGGGTATATTGAAGTTAATTGATCACATGTTACCGGTTTAATCCTAAAACATTTAATTCATTTACGCACAATCGATCGAGCTCAATTACGTCCACCCGTAATCCAGAACCTTTCTCTACTATTTGCCGACCTAAGTTGAGGTCCTGTATGCATTGATTTTAAATGTTCATGTTGTAAAATCATCTTAGCTTATGGGTGTTTTCCTGAAATTCTTCATATAGGATGTTTCTTATCAAAACTGAACGATGAATTCTTCAATCATTCCCCTACTCATATCGAATCTTCCGCATCTACAAAGGGTGCTAGACGTCTCAAGTTATCATAACGGGGTATATACTTTCCGACACGCCCTTAACTACATTAGGAAAACATTGTTCTTAAGATAACTTAACAACTTTATTAAGAGCTAGACTTAACTTCACTGTTTTTAGATTCCCACTAAACCCTTCTGTTCCTGTCCTACAATCACAAATGAATCTCAAACACCATTCTGTAACACATTAAAATTTCGAAAATGATAATGTATAACTAAATGGAAATGTTATAATGGTCTTTTTCTCAGGAAAATCCAATTGAGTTTGTTGATATGATGACATCACCTATATATCTAATAATGATAGCAAGGACTGTGGCGTAGTATGGTAAACAACGCATAAGTATCGGCACCCTCCGCACCACACAAGTTTAATTTATTATATAGTAATATAATAATTAGTCCGGGACGGCCGTTTCGAGGACACGAATGGTCGTCATCATCAACCGGTGACCGAATGAAGTGAGAAAAAAACTTTCTAAAACTAAACATGCATTTACTATCCCTACTTCTTAGAACAGA
>LR736983.1:37608-54475 GCA_902654985.2 Oryctes borbonicus
TAAACTTGTGTGGTGCGGAGGGTGCCGATACTTATGTGTTGTTTACCTATATATCTGTTTGTAATGATAGCCAATTTGACCCACTCCACCAAATAACGTCATTACTGGATGCGGGTACACTACAGGATATTAAATCTGCGGGGTTATCTTTCGTCCCCGCATGATATCACTTCGCATTAGCCGTTGTTTCCTGAATCTGCTGATCTCGATGTAGTGCACTTATGAATTGGCGCAACTTTCGATTTAGCGCATACAAGATGTACATTCATTCTATTAGCAAATAAGTAAATAAACACCATAAGCTGCCTGTGATACATCCGAAAATGCGTGTAATTTTATAGTGGTAGCACCATTATTAATTAATAACCTAGGTATGCGTATCTCTAAAATATCTTTGAAATCTAATTTTAACCTTTCCCACTCATCATTTAGTTCCTTTGGTAATGCATAGGTTATGTGCCCATAACACTTGCATTAGTATCTTTGCTGGTACTACACACCTAGCGGATAGAATATTCTTGCTGCTAACATCTGACGTTTGGTTCTAGCATACCTACTCAATACTCCTTCAATATCATACTGTAGGGCAGCGAAATCTGGATTCTACATTAAACCAAGCATCCTGTATTCACCATCTCCTATTTTTAAAATCTTAATTTTAGTGCCTGTCTCAAACTGTTCATTCATCTCCTTTTTACTAGAAATTCATTTCCTCAAATTAAAATCTGCAGACTTCAATAATATACTAATATTTTCATGTATTTGAATCACATCTGGCATAGTTTTAGTACCAGTTAAATCATCCACATAACAATCTTTCAATATCACTCTACTTATTTCCGGAAATCGATTACAATTCTCTTATGCCACATGCTGTAACGTTCTAATTGCTAAGAATGGAGATGATGCCCTGCCGTAAGTCACAGTATTAAGTGTAAAATGTAATTCATCTTGAGAATTCTCTCGCAAAATAATACGCTGATAATTTCTCTAATCTGGATTTGCCTGGTAATACATCTTTTCTACATCTGCTGATGAGATGACATTGTAAGCTCGAAATCTTTATAGAATATTAAATAGTTCATAATGAGGCACATAGTTGACATTTTCCAATTCTAGCAGTGGATTATCAAGCTTACTCATATGTCCCAACTCCTCAGAAAACCAGTATCTTATTAAACAGAACACGAATATACAACTATTGGAGTGAAATAATAACGTTATTAAACTTATTTGATACTTTTACTTAATCGCGATTATTGGCAGATTAAAATTTAGCTTTTATTCTTGTGCTGTTGTTTTGTTAATTATTTCTATAGCTCGGCAGTTTATAGTGCCTATTCCATATATGTGCTGGAAGGTTTTTCTCTTGTGTAGTAATTAATGAGTATGTGCGTTTGATATATTATTGGCTCTCTTTACTCTGTGCATACTTGGAGCTGGTAAATATAAAAATTGTTGAAGTAAATAAAAATGTTAGAATTTTTCTCCAACGATAAAGAAATATTCTTTTTCGAAATATCAAGGTACAGTAAACAAATCTACAAAAAGGCTTAAATACTATATCTCAATAACCACACAGCGAAATTTGATATATTGCTGGGCGCAATATTGTTACAACAGCTGATTGACGTTTAGAACGTGTATTTTTCTGAGTGCGTTTGTATTTAATTTTTCTCCTAAAATTTGCGTTGTAATAATAAAAAAGTTCTTCTGAGAACTAATCGGCGGACATATTCTCCGCCTAAAACATTTTCACAGCGTTTTTCGTGGATATGGAGGAAGTAGCAACTACTTCTGGAACTCAAACATTCCTGCCGAGAAGGCGAAAATTTCTGAACTTAGGACATCTATCTTTGATGGAGAAGCAGAACATATTGAATATATTCAAATAACTTCGAGCTGATAACCCCAGAATGAGAATACTGCTATTGTCCCAAGAATATCAACCATGATAGGTTGCTGTTATAATCCATTACCACCATTATTGTACTTTTAGGAGTGGCACAGTCTATCGTACCATAAAAGAATACAAGGAGAAAGGACAAGTTACCCCGGCCTAAGCAAACTTCTGGACATTCTTTAATAGCTGATTACGATGAAAATGTCAAGAATTCTATAAGGCAATTAATAGTTTTTTTTTTTTTCTAAAAATGAATTATCTACGCTTGATAAAGTGCTGAATTAAGTAAATCAGCATGATGATTTTCCACAGATGAGTCGTTCATTGTACAAATTTAAGAAAATGCTAAACTTCGGGTTAGTACCGATGTTCTAATATGCAATAAAATTTGAGTACTCAAATTTATATTTTACATAGTTTCATATATTAGAATAAGTATAGTTATTGTTGTAGGTACATGAGGACAAATTGAGAAAGTGTTTTGATAGAACGTGATGATATAATCAGCTGGCAAAATCGGCCAATTTATTATTTAGACGAAACATGGCTAAACGAAGGTCATACCAAACAAGAAGTTTGGGTAGGTGATAATATCACAGGTCGACGGCAAGCGTTTAATGAAAGACTGACGAATGAAGACTTACGTAATCTAGCGGGAAAGTAAGGTTACGGATAATGCTACATATTATAGTCGTAATATTGAAAAAATTCCCACAACATCTAGATATGCAGGCTTGGTTGAAATCAAAAAATATCGAGTACGATGAAGAGATTGTTCGATCTGAACTTCTTCATTTAATTCGCTTTAATAAAGGCCAATATAATACATGAAATGGCCAGAAAATGCAACTATGTTGAGGTTACCACCTTATCACTACGAACTCAACCCAATTGAGTTAGTGTGGGCTCAAATAAAAAATGAAGAAACTAAGAATACCTCATTCAAATTAGCGGATGTAAGGGCACTTTTAGTAAAGGCAAACTAGAATGTCACTACGGACAATTGGAAAAAATTTGTAGAATATATTAAAGAAGAAAGACAAATGTGGGAGTTAGGTGGATTAATCAAGCCAGTTATTATATCAGTGGACAAAGATAGTAGTCAAGTGAAATGAAAAGTGATAGTGAATAATTATTTCAGAAGGTAATGTAATGTATTAACATGTATTTAAAGGCCAAGTTATTGTTTAATTTGTATACACTATCTTTAATATTAGTCTAATTTGTTCGATTGTAAATAATCGCACAAAAATGAGAATTATAGTAGAATACAGCAACATTCAGGAAAAGGTACCATATATAAAGTTGAAATCTAGTATGATGTGCATTTGATCAATAAATATTATTCTGCAGTTTTTTTCTATATTTAATGAATTATTTTTGTAATGAATATGTAATTAATTATGTATCTACAACACTTATATAACGTCCGAACTAGCTTTAAAACTGCCGCCAAAAAGCTTTGAGAAATTTTATTGTGTAAACACGTCTTTTTATTTTACTCCGCTGAATTAAAAAATAGAGTATAAATCGTTTTTAAATAACGTGATCGTTTAGGTTACGGTATTCAACTAAACCAATTACCTCAAACTTTTCTTTTCAAACTATCATTTTAGCGAGTAAAATACTGTTTCGTACGATTAGGTGTTCGAAATAAGTACGTTCGCAATCGATGTTAATAACCCAAGCTGACGCTCGAAATTCGAATCGGTAGAAAGCGGATTCTCGGAAAATAGAAACTCCGTCTAGTAACATACATCGTACTCTCTATGGAAATCCGGAGTTCTTATTCTTTTTCTCTTCTAAAACACGATACAAATAACGTTACATTCCCAGGATGTGAATACGCTAGGGCGGCATTTTATGTTTTATAAAGCTGACCCCTTTGATATGAGGAAACTTCAATAAAGCCGAATCCTTTCCTGTATGCATTTTCATTAGAAGGCGAACCAACTGCCGCTGTCAACCTACCTTTCTCGTAGCATACATTCCAAATAACTGCTTTAAAAAAACTGAAAAACTTCGATTTGTTTTAATTTAATAAAAATAACTAAAAGATGAAAAAAGAGTGCATCCGACGACGGATTCGAACCGCATACGCTTATAACTAAAGTTTCCCACTTTCCGTGCGCTTCAAAGGCGTCGGTATGAAAGTAGTCGTTCAGGAGTGTGATTCGTAATATATGTGCAAACGATCTTATTGCAGTAGTAACACATCCAGTATGTGTTTGGCTGCCACGCGAGCGTAGCAAAGTGTTCCATATACGTATGTTATACGAAATAAAATGTCGTCGATAAGTGGATCAAGGAAACGTCCATTGTCAGGTAAAGTGAATGAGTTAAAGATATCCCGGATTTAATATACGATGGCGCAAAAGTACAATGTTTAGTTTGCGACGATGCATCGATGAGGAAGGAACCGGTAAAATCGAAGAGGTGTACACGATGAAAGTCACGTTAAAATAAATAGTGGAAATAATTAGTGAATATAAATAATGTTTATTTTTTTTTAGCAATTTTTTTTCAAATTCTGACAGACTATCCATTTTATTTAATATATCGCCTGAGTTGTTTGCTTCGAACCCCGACATCGTTTTAAAGACAGAAAACCGTTACAATTGGTGTCAGAAGTGGGATTTGGCGATATATTTGTGAATAACTGAAATTCATGGACTAATAGTGCACAGTCGAAAACAATGGCGAAATTCTGTAAATTAATGGACCTGAAAGTGGCAGACCTAAAAAGGGAATTAGAAGAAAGGGATGAAGATACAAGCGGGAAGAAGCCCGAGCTCCAGTTGTAGTTGAAAAGAGCAATGGAAGAGGCTGGAGAAGATCATGAGAAATACTTGTTTGAAGTGCCCAGTGGAAATAGCGAACTTCTAGCGGAAATTAAAGAAATGAAAAGTGAACTAACAGAAAATTCTAGAAACATGGAAGAAAATGAATGAACATGATTGAAAATTCTAGAATTGTGCATGAGGGAATCAAGAGTATAGAGTTGAAGTGCAAATCATGAAAAATTTTCACGCACAACTAAGTTCTGTAGAAGACGCAAAAAATGAAAGTGTTTTAATTAAGTGTGGAAGTGTTTTAGACAAGAATTCAGATTTTGATAGTCTTTTTAAAAATCATTTGAATTGCCTGAATTATGCAAATATAATATCACTAGATGTAGAGTGCTCGCGTTCTGAATATAAGCATATTTTTTCCCCGCGGTGGACACGTTTTGTTAAAATGACCGGAAACGCACCTGATGTTGAAAATATACAACCTAGTTTCTCCAGTATGTCGATTCAAGATGCTTAAAATAGTAAGTGTTTTTTTCTCTGTCATGTACTCCAACTCACACACGCAACACAACTCTGAAATCACTGATTTCATACATTATCGATTTTATTAAAACATACAACTCTGCTGTAACATGTACTATTCATGTTTATGCATATTGCTTTAATGACAGAAAACCAAATGCACATTTCATTCTTCCAGATAGAATAAATCTCTACTTCTACACTTATATCGGTAACAAGGTTGTGTCGCGTTCCGATTACATCGCATAGTTTATTATGCGAAACAAACTTGTGCATATAATATGAATCACACGCCCGAACGACTACTCCCGTACCAACGTCTATGAGGCGCACGGAAAGTGGCGAATGAGATAGAAGTTGCTACACCTTCCAGTCTATAGACACGGTAAAAGGGGAAAAAGTCGCGTTAAGTTTACTCTCATCAACAGTACCTAGTCAACTACCTACCGTACAACAGTTTAGCTTATGCGATCTTCTGCTGGCCGTTGCCTAAAAGGAAAAACATTCGTTGCCGCTATGCCCAGTGGGAGATGGTCGTACAGATCGAATTGAAAGTATTTTAGCTCCCGTGGCAGGAGTCACCTTGCCTGGAAAACGCCGCTCACTAGAAATCACAAATATCCGTTTGAATAAGTTGGTCGTGGGTACCGAGGTACGTAACCAGAAAGTCGCACAGGACAACCAGATTAGATGACAACTCAACTTAAGTAAAACGAATAGTACGACTCAGAAGGAGTTTAGTCCCATAGCTTGATCGGGAGAAGTGAAACGCAAAAACAAAGTATAGAAATAAAATTAATCTCTACCATGTAATGTAATGTAATGTTTTTATGAATACGTTTGGTTCATTCGCCCTTCCAGATTTTGTAGGTTCACATAAAATTTATAATCATTGATGCTTATCACTAGTAACTACTCAATAAAAAAAAAGGAAGCGTTATACAGTTACGCCGATCTTGGGACGTACATTACAAATATTACAAGTCCAATTGTTCTGAAGGATAGAAAAAGGGTTAAATAGTAGTAGTAAAGTAACCAATTAAAAAAAAGTTTCAGTTAAGAAGTGGAAAATTTTGTAAATCTCCTCGTAATGTTAAAATACCATTTAAAAATAAAGTATCTGATGAGATTTAATCGTACAAATTTTTATATAAAAAGAAGAAAAAGATAATTAAAGTTTTTGAGCTATAAAAAAAAACAAAAAAAAGCACGTCAGTGATGAATGGACTCATTTCTTGGATCTGTACAAATGGAGCAGTGCTACTTATCTGATTGGCGGTGTAAGTAGAGGGTCGTTCTGTACCTAGCAAGGCGTAGCCTCGGACTCTACTGCGACAAAACTCTGCGCTTCCGTCAACGGACGCTCTCCGTGATTGCCACGTGGTTTCTAATTACCTTCAAAAGAACTTTAAGAACGGAGAGAATAACCATAAGACAAAAATTCGCGCAAAAGAAAACTAAGTACATACCTAATTCTAGATTAGAGTTCTCACACAAAAAGAAAAGTAGTTAACACTTCGTTGGGCTGAACGTCAAAGTTCGGCACTCCAAGCCGAAAAAGTTTACGTCGTTATATATACTGAATATATCGGAAAACAAATTCAACAATCGGAAAACAGGTTCTCGAAATCAGATAGAGGATTAAAGCCGCAAAATGTTAGCGATAAACCTTCTTTAAGGCACAAAATAATTTTTCCCTGCGGAGAACTTCGTATACACCCAACTCGTGTCAGATCTTAACGGAAATAGAGCTTCAAAAATGAGAATCCTTGGAAATGCGGAGTTCTTAATCCACTTCGCTTAATTTACATTTCATGAATCTGGATACACTTTGAAATCAGGACAACTCATCATTTGTGGTTATATTATCGTCTACAACATGTGATAATTTCGCCTCCGGTTACGCCTTTTGATTAGAGGTTTCATCTGTAAGCGTAAAACCGATTAATTTTTCGCCGAACCAAATGTCGCTGTCAACCAACAAATTGTTGAAAACGTTTTTGATTTGTTGCATAAAGCAGCGATAAAAATAATATCGGAATAATTAAGCGCATACGCTTATGACATGCCGTAGACTACGAATTTTAATTCTGCATTGTCTTTATTGTAACTATATTGTAACTATAGCGCGTCGATTCAACATTGATGCCAGCTTTCAAACGCTTTTGCGCACGCATGCAAGTTGGGGCATGCCACGGCCAAATGCTCAATATTCAATATTGCCATCGTTTGCAAAGTGCACGTGATCTGTATCTCCGTACGAAATATACTTTATGTTCATACTATCGAAGAAAAGATTTAAATTGTAAAATGGCAGTACATTACGAGAAATGGTTGGGGAATTTGCCTTTGTATTTGAAAATCGATCAATTCCTACTGAACACACTGCAGTAAATTAAATTAAATTAAAAAATTAATCATAAGTTTGGGATGTGCACACGTATAACAAATTGCTGAAAATGTTTACATTTATAAGACGACGAGCCTAGAAATAGGTACACCAGCGAAGAATGGCAAAATAGAGAAACTGCGATTTGTGCTGTAGCCAAAGCAAATGCATCTACTGCAAAACAAATATCTGATGACAGTGGCGTGAAACAGTGAAAAGGCATGGATACAAGTGGCGAAAATTTCGTTATACTCAAGAAATATTTGCTCACGACGAAAGTAATCGGCTTGAACTTTCTGAAATAATAATGCAGAAAGTAGAAGAAAATGAACATTTCATCAACAATATTTTGTTTACTGATGAAACATCATTTTCGTTGCATGGGTCTCACAATTCTCAAATAACCGGTTATTGGTCTAAGGAAAATAGATACCTAAAGACACAAACGCACACACAGTATCCACAAAAATTAAATCTATGGGCTGGCATTTTGAACAACTCAATTATTAGCTTGTTCTTTATCGACGGTATGCTTAATGCCGACAAATATTTAAGTATGTTTAATAAGGATGTTATTCCGACTGTCCTTAATCTTAACGTTAATTTTGAAGATATTTGGTTTCAGTAAGAGGTTGCCCTGCTCATAATGCGACAAATATTAAGGTGCTTTTAAGAAATTCCTTTTATGGTCGCATTATAAGCAAATGTTGCACAATCAGTTGGCCTCCAAGGTCGCCAGACTTATCGGCCAACGATTTCCTTCTATGGGGATACATTAAACAAAAAGTTTATGGTACGCCTCACAAAAGAAATGTAGATGAACTGCGTGCTAAAATAATAGAAGGTGTTCATATGATAACGCCAGAAATATTTGCTAATGTCTGGCAAGAATTTTATTACATTGGCGTATTGTCAAGAACAACATGGTGCATTATTGGAACATTTAATTTGAGTTTACGTGAGTTTTTTTCCGTAGAATTTTCCTTTAGGATAAACGTTTATTTTCTTTTACTTTTTATAAGGAGAATACAGGTTTTGTTTTGCATCACCATAAAAATATTATAAACGACACATAAGTATCGGCACCCTCCGCACCACACAAGTTTAATTTATTATATAGTAATATACCATACTACGCCACAGTCCTTGCTATCATTATTTATAAAAATATTTTATAAATTATTCTTGAAATAGTCATTCTAAACGTTGTGTACGTATGCTGGAAGTACAACTAGACTGAGCTATACTCCTTTATATCATAACACCTACTACGGGTAAAGGTCCACTGCCATCCCGCTGCCGATCATCATCATCAACGGGATAGCGTCGTTCCCCACTACATATCGAGCGTTTGGCAAAGCGGTAATATATTTGTCTCTACTTTAGACCGGGCACTCACTCTTTCTTGCTATCTTGAATACGGAGTTGAAATTTGTTGTCTACGGTACACGTTGCACACCCTGTACCCTTCATAACCTCGTCCATTCTAGCTTGACTGCGGTCCGATTTATATAATGGATACTTACACTCGGCTATATATGAGTTTTTATTCCTGTTCGCTTCTAAAACACGATAAAAATAACATTACATTCATGAATATGAATACGCTAGGACCGCAAATCTTGTATTTTATTACGCTGGCCCCAATTTGTTCCTTTGAGTGAAAGAATATTCAATGAAGATGGTCCTAATTGTGGGTAACCATTGTATTATCGGCTCCAACATTCGATAATCTCGCCTCTGGTTACACATTTTCATCAAAAGTTTAGCCTAAAAGCATAATACTGAGCTTGATCTAAAATTTCAATTTCGAATTCGGAATAAACACTGTTTGGATACGACGCTATCCACATCGTGGACTCACATAAAGGCGATGCCATCCGTCGGAAAGCCGTCTCTCGTCGCGAGAATGCGGAAAATCCCCGTTTTTTTTTGTGTATTTTGATAGTCCGACCTGGCGCGACTACCGCATATCCGACCCCACGGAACGAACCTTCAGCCTACCAGAAGCTTCGAAGATGTCGCTCGCCGTACGAACTATGCCCGTATCTTTTCCGAAAGGTCTAGATTGCCTATAACGGCTCCTACTTTTGCCCACATTGCTCCTTTTCCAACTCTTTCGCCCCTCGTTCGCGACCATTACCGACCGCCTCACTAACCGAGGACGTGGCTAACGGCGTATAGTTGGCGATCAGGGTTTATTATAATATATAATAAGTAATAATAAATGGTATAATAAATAGTAATAATAACAATAATTCGGCGGATCCGAAGAGTGAAATATTATTAAAAAAAAAAACAAATTGAATCCACAAAATTAATACGATATCTTAATGATTCACTAGATCAAGAATACAACGAAAGGTTGTACCTTCAAAATTTTAAATTCATCTAACGAGCCCATCAAGAGAACTCTAAAGGACGGGGAAAATAATCGTAAGACGAAAATTTGTGCATCTTAACCTAATGCATCATTAGAGTTACCATATAGAAAGAAATACACTTCGCAGAGCTAAGCGTCGAAGTTCAGTACATCGAGCCGTAAATTCTAAGAAAGTTACCTTTATCTGAGCGAACAGACTTTTCTTCTCTGGGCGGAATAAAGCTGCAAAACTTAGCTTAGAAACTTCCTTAAGGCACAGAATAGTTATACCGCGCAGAGAGAACCTTGTACACGCACCGAACTCGTCAAAACTTAACGGAAAGAGGAGCTCCAAAAACGGGAATCCTTAAAGTACTAGAATAACATAGTTTTTATGATAGAACATCGCCCAAGTTGAGCAATCAGAGAAGTTATCGTAACTATCCAGGATATTACCAGGAGCGACGTCTGTTGAAAGTGAAGGAAAATAATAACGCGCTTAAAAATATTTCTAGAAAGGTGATAAACAGAGACAAAGGGATCTGTGTTGCAGAAACTATAAAATAAAACTTTAGGTAAATATTGGCAAAAGTGTGCGAGATGGGTTACTTCATTGCGAAACAATCTGCAAGCGCTTCGAAAGGAAGCGAACAATCCGTCCGGAGAAAATGCATGACAAAAATGCAATGCAGGATAGTAACCGTCAAGTGAACATTTAGCGCGTAACAAAATATAAATTTGTCTGAGATAGGAAATTGTTCATATTTACTATTCTCGAAATAGAACAAATAAAAATAATTGTTTTTCTTTTTTTTCATGAGATAATTCAATAATTGTTCTTGTTGCAGTACTATTATCAATTTGCTCTCTTCTTTGTGATCCGAATCCAGATGACCCACTGGTGCCAGAGATTGCTAGGATATACAAGACGGATCGGGAAAAATACAACGAGTTAGCGCGCGAGTGGACTCGCAAATACGCTATGTGATGCTCCGGCCCCCAGTCTATTCTCCTTTCACATTAGATGAAACAAACAAACTTATATATAATGTATATTTAATTCAACACTGGAGGGAACTGCGAGGAAAAGAAGTTCAAGTAACAGGTGCCAGCGTTTAATTTCTTCGGACATTTGCTTTCCGTCAATAATATCGGAACAAACAAGAAGATAAACTGTTCCCTTTCCAAATACCTTTTCGTCACAATTTGGCTTAATGGTTTCAATCGATTTATATCATATAATTTAGGATATTTCGTCTTTTATTTAATAATACATTGTGGTTGTAAGGAAAAGCGTTGAGCTACGTTATTCTTTTATTTGTTTATTACTCTTTATTATTATTTTTTGTTTACATATTTTTCTCTCAGAAATGTGTCCGATATAGAAAAGTCTTTTGGAGCCCAGGCGGTACTCGAATATAATTTTAGGGCGTGCAATGGTTTGAGTACCATCTTTGTTCTATTGAAAATGAAATCGGTCCCGGACTTGATCTTGGAAGCACTTGTGTGACTGTTTTATAACTAGTGGAACAAACACATATGCCTCTTTAATATAAATATAATTGTTAGGTAAAATAAACATTAGATTTTTGTGATTTGACTAAGTGTACTACTAAAAAAAGTATATATATATAGAGAGAAACTGAATAACTAATAAGCGGTTTACTTGTAAAAAAAAATGTATTGAAATTTAGTTTTTTTCTAATTCGTCTGTTAATTTTTTCAAGAAGATTACTGCAAAAATACCTTTCCGATCTCTAAAGTGTTGGTGATCTGTAAGTATGAAACAAATGTCGGGATAAGAATAAACCGTAATGTAAAGAAAACATTTTTGTATATTATGATGACATACAGACATAAAGAAATGTTTAAACTATAAGATCTACACGGCAACTCCTTAAGTAATCCTATTTGGGAACTAGTAACATAATCGTGATAGATATATTAAGTTAAATGTTTCTTAGCGTTTTTTATATATTGGAGTAGAAGTTATTCGCGTGGTGCAAGTTCATGTATTTTTTAATAACTTTTGGTACTCACTGTTAGAAAGATCCTTCAATCTATCTCGTAGACCATAAAGATTTTTGTAAATGTGCTATTACACTCTTTTGTCTTCGAAGTAATTTCTTGTATTTTGTATATTATCCGCGTAATGTTTCTAGTCTACTTCTAAGAAAATACGTGATCACTATTTCTGTTTTGCCAAAAACCACACGATAACTTCTGAACCTCTATTCGGATTCATTGCGAAAATTAGTAATATTTATAAGAGTAAATAATTTATTTCGAACACTATGTTTTTATTTGTAGACTATTTAAACGTGTAAAACTTTTTATACATAAGTGTGTAAAAACAAAAATGTAGTAAATAAGAAGTGTTCCTGATCCCTTTATTTTATAATGTTGTTTAGTGAGAATGTTGGTCTCCGGGGCCAAGGATAAATGCTACAATTCGGTCAGTTTTTGGGCTACTAGAACGAGGTATTCTATATACAATCGTACGTTGCGTTATATCATCGGTAAAAGTCAATTTGTAATTTTTTTTTTCCAATTATTAAATGCTGGCTAAGTTTTAAATTTATTAGGATCATATTGTAATTTATTTTTTTCCTGATATTATTTCAGTCTATTAAAAAAATAAAATGGAATACAGTTGTTTTAATTTTCTTTGCTGTTTTATCTTGGTTATGAAGCAGATAGTCAAAAAAAGGTTTTCTTATAAACGGACGAGGTTATATTCAATAAATCTTATTGTGCGGAGTTAGTTACATGAATCCGCTTAACATTTTTATCTTGAGAAATTAATTGTAATGATTCGACAACAATTTTCAAACGTAGGTACTTTATCCAATTCGTTCCGTGATAAGCCATATATGAACTTTAAAACGAAGTTTAGCAGCGTTCAGTTCGTAAATAATGTGTATTCATAGACACAAACATAATTTTTATACTAGTCATTAATCTAGTCTAAGACTCAGTAAAGCTGATGGTCTAACGTCTTCCATTTTGGTTGGTTTAGTGACATACTTTTTATTACTTTTTTAAATTCCATGAATTATGTGTTCAGGTTCCGTACTTCTAAAATCAACTGATTTAGAATTTTAATTTTTCTTTCTTTTATAATGTAATCAAATTAAACATTGATATCAAAAATACAATTAAATCAGTTTGTCACATTTATACCTAAGAAAATAGAAACTCAATACTTTCCTGTCATAATGTAATATTTGGTTTATTACATACAAGGTGTTCAGAACTTAGGGTAAAATTCATGAATTTTCAATTCAAGTAGATCGATTTTTTCATAATAGAACCCACTGAGTATGAATAATAATCTTGCATAGTTTAAGAGTTAAAAGCATTTATTGGCAACAATTAAAATTTTACATTAGTTAGCCCGGAAAAAATAAAGGTTGAAGTGCTTGTGATTATGAAGCTAAACTGAAATATTTTAAATAAATCTTATATGATATACATATGCAAACAGGAACAGAATGAAAAGCCATAGGATGAGGAACTTAAAAATAAAAGTTATAAATTTCTCTTGTAGCTTCAAATTTCATCATGGTTTAAATTTCCAAAATTTCTCTGCACTCCATTTATCAGGTCTTCTCTATCCTCAACGGAACATCTGTAAACTTGTTTTTTTTTATATAACTCTATCAATAAAAATCAAGGCAACTAAGTAGATCAACCATTCCATTGATCTTCAAAAGTATTTATTATTTTCCTATATAAAATAAATTAAAAACATCTATTCATAACAGATAAATTCATTATCTTCGCTAATATTTATTTTTTTTTAAATCAAAAATAAAAAAATATAAGTTGTCATTTGAAAAAAAAAACACTTGATGACATCATAACTTTAAAAACAAATGACGTAACAAGATGATAACGATGTAGTATAAAGTTAAATAATCGAAATAGGTTTTTTTCAAAAAAGAATGAATTTAACCGTTACTTTCCTTTCGCACGGTATACCGATAGTGATCATTTTTACTTACGATACACAGTACGTTCCAATAAGAAAAGATCAATTTCCTTGAATTGAATATTCAAAATTGGATCTTAAATTCTGTACATCTTGTATGTGATAAACTAAAGATTTCTTCGCTCCTCCTACTCTAATTGCTCCAAGTAACCAGCGCAAAATATGCGATCGGTCGGGCTGAGCGCAGTTGCGTGCATATGATGTTTGAGTGAAGTTACCCACGGTTTTTCAGCCACGGTTTATGACATACAGAATCTTTCATGCGGGATATAACGCTGTGTGAAATCGGTTAACCGCATGAAACGCCGCGAAGAAATTGCGAACCGGACTAGTACAAACATCCTTAAAAAAGTTTAAGAATATGGTAATATTTCACTTTTCTTTATTTACCGCAACAATCAGCGGACTACTAGTATCCGTATATTTTAATTATAAAGTTATGACTTATTTTCCAAAAATGACAAACATAAAACAAATAGATAAATAATGAACAACATTAAACGAAAGTGGAGTTTTTGATTTCTAGCACCCTTAATGTTTCGTGTTCACAAAATACGACTTCAGGGCATATTCTAATACTCCATCCTCGAAACAACCCTACGAGCAAACTCGATTGGATCGCCGTCGGCAAGGGTGATAAAAAATAAAAACTGACCGGAACTGGAGTTTTTGACTTCTACCGCTGTTAATGTTTCGCATTCACAAAACACGACCTCAGGGCGCATTCCAGTACGCCATCGTCAAAACAACCCTACCAGCAAACTCGATCCGATCGCCGTCGGTAAGGGTGGCAAAAAAATAAAAGCTGACTGAAACTGGAGTTTTTTGTTTCTAGCGCCGTTAACGGCTCGTGTTCACAAAATACGGCTACAGGGCATACTCCAGTACGACATCCTCGAAACCACCTTACGAGCAAACTCGATTAGATCGCCGTCGGCAACGCTAGTAAAAAATTAATACTGACCGGAAGTGGAGTTTTTGATATCTAGCGCCGTTAATGTATCGTTTCACAAAATACGACTTCAAGGCATGTTTCAGTAAGCCATCCTGGGTACAACCCTACAAGCAAACTGGATTGAATCGCCTTCGGCACGGGTAAAAAAATAAAAACTGGCCGGAAGTGGAGATTTTGATTTCTAGCGCCGTTCATGTTTCGTGTTCACAAAATACGACTTCACGAAACATTAATGGCGATAGAAAACAAAAACTCAATTTCCGGTCAGTTTTTATTCTTTTCCATCCTTGCCGACGGCGATCCAATCGTAGGGTTGTTTGGAGGATGGCGTACTGGAATATGCCCTGAAGTCGCATTTTGTGAACACGAAACATTAACGGCGCTAGATATCAAAAACTCCACTTCCGGTCAGTATTAATTTTTTACCAGCGTTGCCGATGGCGATCTAATCGAGTTTGCTCGTAAGGTGGTTTCGAGGATGGCGTACTGGAGTATGCCCTGTAGTCGTATTTTGTGAACAGGAACCGTTAACGGCGCTAGAAATCAAAAACTCCACTTCCGGTCAACTTTTATTTTTTGCCACCCTTGCCGACGGCGATCCAATCGAGTTTCCTCATAGAGTGGTTTCGAGGATGGCCTACTGGAATATGTCCTGAAGTCGTATTTTGTGAACACGAAAGATTAACAGCTCTAGAAAACAGAAGCTCAATTTACGGCCAGTTTTTATTCTTTTTCATCCTTGCCGACGGCGATCCTATCGAGTTTGCTCGTAAGGTGGTTTCGAGGATGGCGTACTGGAGTATGCCCTGAAGTCGGATTTTGTGAACACGAACCGTTAACGGCGCTAGAAATCAAAAACTCCACTTCCGGTCAACTTTTTTTTTTTGCCACCTTTGGCGACGGCGATCCAATCGAGTTTCCTCATAGAGTGGTTTCGAGGATGGCCTACTGGAATATGTCCTGTAGTCGTATTTTGTGAACAGGAACCGTTAACGGCGCTAGAAATCAAAAACTCCAGTTCCGGTCACTTTTTATTTTTTGTTACCCTTGCCGACGGCGATCCAATCGAGTTTGCTTGAAGGGTTGTTTCGAGGATGGCGTACTGGAATATGCCCTGTAGTCGTATTTTGTGAACACGAAACATTAACGGCGCTAGAAAGCAAGAACTCCAGTTCCGGTCACTTTTTATTTTTTGTTACCCTTGCCGACGGCGAACCAATCGAGTTTGCTGGTAGGGTTGTTTCGAGGATGACGTACTGGAATATGCCCTGTAGTCGCATTTTGTGAACACGAACCGTTAACGGCGCTACAAATCAAAAACTCCACTTCCGGTCAGTTTTAATTTATTACCACCCTTGCCGACGGCGATCCAATCGAGTTTGCTCGTACGGTTGTTTCGAGGATGGCGTATTGGAATGTGCCCTGTAGTCGTATTTTGTGAACACGAGCCGTTAACGGCGCTAGAAATCAAAAACTCCACTTCCGGTCACTTTTTATTTTTTGTTCCCTTGCCGACGGCGATCCAATCGTATATGCTGGTAGAGTTGTTTCGAGTGTGGGGTACTGGAATATGCCCCGTAGTCGTATTTTGTGAGCACGAAACATTAACGGCGCTAGAAAGCAAAAACTCAATTTCCGGTCAGTTTTTTTCATTTTCATCCATGCCGACGGCCATCCAATCGAGTTTGCTGGTAGGGTTGTTTCGAGGATGGCGTACTGGAATATGCCCTGTAGTCGCATTTTGTGAACACAAACCGTTACAAACCGTTAACGGCGCTACAAATCAAAAACTCCACTTCCGGTCAGTTTTAATTTATTACCACCCTTGCCGAAGGCGATCCAATCGAGTTTGCTCGTATGGTTGTTTCAAGGATGGCGTATTGGAATATGCCCTGAAGTCGTATTTTGTGAACACGAAACAACGGCGCTAGAAATCAAAAACTCCAGTTC
>LR736973.1:0-25368 GCA_902654985.2 Oryctes borbonicus
CTGCGGTATATTTCCTAAATGTATTGTTCGTTAATAATCCCCAAACGACCCGTTTCAAAAGATCGGTACTTCCGAGAAATTCTTGGAATGATAATAAAAGGGACTTTATTGTGGTTGTCGCAATATTTCTACTTTACATAATAATTTATGGCTTTAATCCCTTAGAAAAGAGTGTATGCTTAATATTTTTCTAATTTTATGTATTAATAATTGTATACAATGTGATATAATAGATTTTTATTGTATGACCGAACTTCACTGAACGGCAGTGTACATAAGTAATTACTTGTTTACATTAATAAATGTAGTGAAGCAAAGACATACAGAAATAACTTCGGTAGGTTTGCTAACATGTGAAATAAATCTTAAAGCAGTAATGATGTCAAATTGTGAAAATTAAAGTGCAATTATCGTAGAAGTTCAACAAATTAGTCAACGAAAACTACATTCAAATATCTAGTAGATGAAGCTGACTAAATTGAGATAAATATGGAGACATTTCATTATTATCAAGATATATCCTTCCTTTCAAAGGAGTACCTATGTAGGATGTAGGGCTGTTTAAACCCTCTCTGATATCGCATTGAATGTAGTTGGAGAGGATAAACTTGCACGCTGGATTAACATTTCTAACTAGCAATCGTCGCATAAAATGGAGAATTATGGCAATTCTCTTGTCGCACTGTTGTTTAAGGTTCGCTTTGTGTGAAAACCTGCACAATCTGACGTATGGTTTAAATAGCACTGGGGAGATCCATTTGAGAGGTATAAATTCCGTTGCATGCTTTCTCAATTTTATGATGAATATGAGTATGTATTGTAATATTTGAGAGCTACAACACATGAATTTGTCAAATACCTCTTTTCCCAAAGGCGACTTGAAATAAAGAGGCGTTTCTTCACTCCTTTGCGAGTATCAGTATAAGTGTGGACAGTTACTACCGACGACTTGACCAGTTATATTCAATTTTGCGATATTATGATAAATACATGATAGGGTTTATTTTCTACTTGTTTACGTATCAAGAAGTAAATATAGAGGAAGATGGTTTCTCCGGAATCATTGTTGATCTTCAATAGATTACTTAATAAAACGCCAGGCACAAGGAAAGGGGGCCAAAAGCTATACAAGCCGCTGGAGAAACCGAAAAAGAAGTCAGAATGGCTTAATCCTGATAGATGTTGTCTACTTATCGGACTCGGTTGAACCATAGTTTACATGACGCTAATGACGGCGACCTTGCTTGTTGTATTTTTAATATCGCAGTAAATATCACAACTAATGCTAGGGTATAACAGTATCTGTCATCTGAGGCTGTTGAACCTACACCACGATCATCCCTCTTTCTTCCAGAATGGTAAATAGCAATCCCTTTATTTTGGTTAACATATATGAAAAGCACAAGCTGAGCAGTGAGGATTATTTTGTAGAACACATTTTAGTGTAAACGTCACGTGGACTTGGTAATAAGAATCTCTACATTCACGCGCAGACCTTTTCTGGACTGTGCCTGCCTTAATTTTGTCCAATTCTCCGGATAAGTACGAATGACATTGTTGGTGCACTAAGGGTAAGTTTGAATGATAGTTCTGAAGGTCAGACACAGGTGGTGGAAATGAAGATTCTGAGCCGTGAAGCGTCATACCCGATAGTCTCGTAGCCAGTCTGCCCGCTTTTTCATTGCCAGGATTATCTTTGTTAACCCTTGCTGATGTTTATTTTATTTCAGACATTGAAAATAGAGCTCTGCGACAGTCTGGTAGCAGGTATTGGTTGATTTAATTGTGATATTATGTGGTTGCTGCTGGTAAAAAGGTTGCTGTTCTGTCTACAATTTTGAGGTCAATTGAGCAGTGCGTAACTAATGCCATTGCCAAGACTTTCGAGTGGCAAACTGTGGTGTCCTACATTTTTGATATACACTGCCGTTCAGAGAAGTTCGGTCGGTTGGTAAAAAACATGAAAAGGTTACAGAAACAAACGAAACTAAAACCAAATGCAATTTTATTGTATGTACAGGTAAAAAATGCAAAAATAAACAAATAAAAAGTTATTCTGGCCTAATATAACATACTGAACAATATATTTTTTTTCATCGAAAAGACCTCCTTTGCTGTTAATCACCGCTCGAACTATTCTAGGCATTCTTTCGATAAGTTTTGTTAAAACGGATTGTGGAATATTAATCCATTCATGTTGCAGAATATTCCGTAAATGTTCTTGTGAAGTTGGGCATATTTTTCGGATCCTCCTGTCCAGTTCATCCCACAAGAATTCTGTAGGGTTCAAATCTGGGCTTTGTGGGGGCCATGTCATTACTTTCAGGGTGTGCTGTTCTTCTTGCTCCTTTAGATAGTTCTTACACACTAACGCAGTGTGGTTTGGGTCGTTGTCATGCATGAATGTAAAGTTACGGCCTATTATACGCAATCCTGATGGCACTGCATGATTCTGGAGTATTGCAAAATAATTTTCCTTCCTCATTACACCCTGCACTCTGAATAAATCTCCCGTCCCAGCAAAGGAGAAACATCCCCACACTAACACAGAACTATGCCCTTGCTTCACTGTAGGCACAATGCAGTTCTGGATCACTTTTCGGTTTTAGATCTTCGGACATAAACTCGTCGATTTTGCCCAATTTTTGCCCGTTTCAAAAGATCGGTACATCCGAGAAATTCTTGGAATGATAATAAAAGGGACTTTATTGTGGTTGTCGCAATATTTCCACTTTACATAATAATTTATGGCTTTAATCCCTTAGAAAAGAGTGTATGCTTAATATTTTTCTAATTTTATGTATTAATAATTGTATACAGTGTGATATAATAGATTTTTATTGTATGACTGAACTTCACTGAACGGCAGTGTACGTGTTGGTTAAAACAGGGAGGAATCATCCTCTAATATTTACGTTGATTACGTTGGCAGGACTGTTAATGCGGGGCTATAAGTTTCGGAGTACTAGATTCGAATCCCGGGCTTTATGGTGTCTTTCTATGTGTCCTACGAAATAAAAACGTTTTTCACGTTAATTTCGAAAATATCGAATATTCGAAAGAACATTATAGGAGGTGTCTCGTTTTGATCAGAATTAACCGCATAAGCTATGTTTATTACTTTTCGGGTTTTGCAAATCCGGGTCGACCGCAAGGTAGCTAGCTCCACGTCCACTTTTTTACTGTCGTCTGTGGCATCCGGGTTTGATGACATATTGAATTTTATTTTAATGTTTATTAATAAGTATACAACAGTTCCTCTTATACATATCATTAATCTATCACTCACTTGTGGTATATACCCGACATTCGAAACAAGCACAAACTAGCACCAAAAAAGCCTGTGTTGATAGTTACAGAATTATCGCCCTACAAAGTTGCTAACTTGGACTATTTTGTGAATACAGCAAGTGGTTTGACTGTGTGGACCACACAATTCTGTTGCAAAAGTTGGAATCTTATGGTTTGAGAAGTGTCGCTCTGAATTGGTTTCGCTCGCTTCAGTGAAAAAGAAGTTAATGTTGGTGTTTGTTACTTAATTTTACATTCAGGAACATTTTAAATTTAATCATCATCGCCTTTGTATCAACATGCATAAAATTCAATAAAATGGTTTAACATATAGAATAGTATTGTGTGTAATAAAACTTTCTAATTATCAGTTTTTTATTAATCGTTGGTACATTTATAGCACACATTGTACATAAATAGACATGAATGTCTAGAAGATAGTCCATTCAGTCCTTCCTGGCGGATGTGGAAGATCTATTGAGTGAAAAGACATTCAGAATGCAAAAAATAGCGTGGTGATTCATTATCACCTGGTTACGGCGTGTATAATCATCAGCCGTCAGGAAGGATTAGATGGACTATATATGTAAAATTCACTGACCTTAAATTCTTTGCTCTCCTTTATTCTTATTTGCGCTCTGATGACATCTCCGACCCGCGGTTTTCCGAGCAACGCTACCTTCTCTTCTTCCGTTCGTTCTTCGGGTTTCTTTCTTTCAGCATCTGCGGCCGCACTAGCTTCATCTAAGCAACAAAGTAAATTTATACAAAAATTAGTATTTGCTCAAGAAGATAGATTGCCCTGCTATCACTTAACATCTACATCGTTCGCAATGATAGTCTACGTATAATTTTGATTACGTTTTACATGTGTCTTTTGGCTTTTAATTAAATCGCTGAAGAGCAATGTAGTTCGCCAAGTGTAAAATTGCGCAGGCATTGAAGAAAACTAACGTGAAGTGAGTGGCGACATAAATTACATTGTGTTTGAATACTGCATTATCATCCATCCCACCACATCTCATGCACGTTTGATTAGTTAAACCGAACTGAGTTCAGTAGTTCAGCTTCAGTGCTGCAAGCTTAGCTATCGAAACGTGCCTCCAGTTTTAATAAAGTATTGTCGTAAGGGTGATAATGAAGCTTCGGTGTTCCAGTGCCGCAGCTTCGAGTACGTGAATTAGTACAACGTGTTTGTGCACTCAACAAGTAATGCTGATTGCTCAAAAGAAGAAATACTATGACATACGATAATTTATGCGTTCAAAATTTCTTATAAGTAAATTCAAAGCAAATCTGATGTTGGCGTGTATACCTTTTCTCTATAAAAGTTATCTAACCTATACATTTCCTATTCATTTTTGATCTTACCATAGGGATCTCGTTTATTATTGGGGATAGAAGGAAGGTTTAAATTTTACAAAGTTGATTGATTTTGTCTTTGTTATGGATCTGAAGGGAAAATTGAGCTTTGACAAATAACGGTCGAGGTTAAAAAAGAAAACCAAACGCACTCGTTCTTGTTCTTCTGAGCATCAATTTCTAATGAATGCCATATTGGATTTTGACACCGTCAGAAAGTCTTTTTCTGACTGCTTAGTTCAGAATGGATCATTTATCAAGCCGCGGAATTCAATTAAAAACCAACGGGATATTTTATAAATGGTGTGTTTTTGTAAAGTTTATGCATTATGTAAGTAGTAACAACAGTAATAATAACAGAAAACAAAGAAATTAACAACCACAATAAATGTTAAACGTAGATAAGCGAAAAAGGAATTGAATCTCACAAATGTCTTTATTTAATGATTAGGTTACCGCTTTCGCGTGTACATCACATATCATCAGGCTCAGATACTTTAGACCAAGATCAAAGATCAGTTGACATAATTGAGATGATACTACACAACATTATAAGAACTAACTTAAAACAAATAAACTGTAAAAATAGAACAACGAATTAATAAATGTTCAAATAACTGACCATGTCATAAATGCATAATTGCTCACGCTGTGGATGAAATATTATCATTTAAGAATTTGGATACGTATGTACGAATTTAATGACTCTTCATACATAACTGGTCTTATGAAACAATTTCTAAAAGGCCCATCCAACTGTTTAATTCAAGACGATATTGTGGTTTTCATGTTCTATTTTGTTTGGGACTCTGTATTGCCCAATAATGCCCTGCTTATCTGTTAAAGATTCTAGAATTGGCAAATTTTGCTTCATCTGACTGTGATGACCCAATGATTTTTTTTTTAAAATAACCGTCATCTTTTAGACTTCCCATTAACTAGTTTTAGTACTGTAGTTCTCTTAAGTTTTCATTATTAAACATATTTCGATAAAAAGTTCTTCATACTCGAGTCTAAGGCAAATTTAATTCTGATGCCACTGAACGTGTAGATAATGGATTATTATTTATCTAGAAAATGCAAGATTTACATAAACCACGCAAAACGATACGATTTGTAAAGTATCCCGTTGATTTTCTTTCAAATTCATGTTAAGGTAAATAGTACGCGGCTCGGAACGCCATCCATCCCCGACCAAGTTTTTATCAAGGTCTAGAAAAATTATGCGGTATTGCTGTTGTTTTGGAGACAATTGTAAGTATCTTGTACTCGCTGATGTATTTTGGTCCGATGAATAAATAACACTTAATATATCTCGTTTCTCTTCATTGGCGTACGACATTTTTCTACTACTAACAGCGAGGTTATTAATATATTACTAATATAATAGTAATAATACTTACTTTTAGTATTGGTTCAACACTTTCAAGAACATATACAAGGTACATTGAAGCAGTATGTTTGTTACAATAATTCTCGACAAATCGACAATGTTTTTACGTAAACCCTTTGAAAGCCATTTGAAGCTTTTACTGCTTCTTAAGTATAGACACGTATTTTGTTTTAAATCACGAAATATCAATAAATAAAGTCAACTGTATCTTTAAGTAACTATTTAAATTTTAAACAGAATATATTTGAATGTTTAAATAATTCTTCCCAATAATTTATTAAACTGGGAGGAACTTTTTGAAACACCATCGCAATGAATAACAGAACAATAACGTTAGTTATATAATCTGCCTTCTCCTGCGGTATGGAATCGAATTTCACATATTCCGTTTGCTAGACGGGCGTGCACGGTGATCTGTTGAGAACGTTCTCTTTTTCAGCTCTATGTTATAATTTTCTTTATTCATAGATGTAGCTCAAACAGAATATACGTTGTAGCCTTAAATAATGGATACCAAATAGATATCATATTCTTTATCATTAATAAACTTTCAAATTTCAAATAATAACCCACATTAGAAAATGCATAGAAACAATCACTAAAAAAAAAACTAAAATAGCTTCCTCATGGTAATGATTTTTTTAAGACTAAGCCAGCCCCGAAAACGGCTTACTGGAAGCAAGTGGCCCCTTAAGCTCGCAGACATTAAGAAAAGATTACAAATGTGACCTTGCTTGTTGTATTTTTAATGTCCTCAACAAGAAAGTTGTCATTTTAACTTCCAAATTGAATTAAAATTAACTAATTGAATACAATAAACGTAACTTATAGAAGAAGAAAATACAAAATGCAGCTGCTTCCATTGACAAACTATCAAAATTTCTAATTTAAATAGGATGTAAAAGGGAACAAAATTGAGAAACTGCAGAAAGCAGATAGCCCCAGAAGTAAAATAATAAAAATAATAGCAATCATAATACATGTTGGAGTGTCAGGAAGTCAATGAATTGAGATGTTAGAAATCAATACAATGACAAGTAATAGCAAGTCTGCAAAATGACTTGCTATTACTTGTCATTGTATTGTGTAATAGGGACAAAAATAGAAAATAAGATCAATGATGGAATAATTTACGCTATAAGCAATGCAAGGAGAGAAAAACACACTACCCACGGACAAATTTCTGCCTACTCAACGTCATCAGAGTGATTCCGAGTGTGTTTGCTCTCCTTACATTGCTTTTGGCGTAAATGATTCCATCAGTATTGGGAGGAAGCTATTTTAGCATTATTTTTGGTTATTGTCTCTCAAGCATTTTCTGACGCATCATGGTAAGCCTATGGGAATTGTTTATCTCGTGTTAAGTAGTCCAAGAATTGTTCAAGGGATGGCTTGTGGAACAGTACTCGATTTACGTCGCTGCTTTCCAAATGGCAGGAAAATGTGTTTCTTGGAACTAGAGGAACCCAAAGAGTCGTTTCGAATATTGCATTAACTATGAGGCAAACAACGAAACAAGGTTGGAACCAAGGCCAAGACGCTGGGTAGGCAGAAACATGTCCCTAAGTAGTCTGTTTTTTTCTCTTCTTGCATTATCTTTGCCGTAAATGATTGCATCAACACCACGAGGAAGCTATTTTAGCATTATTTTTTGGTTAATAAAATTAACAAATACACCGCTATTACATATATACGAAAAACACAAAAGAAATAGGTAGACGAATGAAAAAAGTGAACAATGGGTATATTTCATTCTAAACCAACAATATCGAAAGATATACATATAAAAAGCAATAAGGACAGAAGAGGTAAAGGGTCAAATACGGGTGATAGGCGAATGTAATAGAGTATACGTGGCTCAAACTGGAAGAACGTTTAAGAAAAAGATTTTAGAACATAAAAAATCTACCCAGACACATTTCCAAATAACTCTATCGTGTATTAATCATAATTTTAACAATAAGTACGACATTTTACATCTACAAAATAAAAGTAAAAAAGCTAGATCTTCTAGAAAATAATGGATACCACAAATTAGGTTTAGCACTAAACAAACAAAGAGAATTGCCCAACTTCCTACTATTTTTTGCGAAGTTATATAAATATGTAGATCTACTTGTTGATCTTTTTATTTATCCGCTTGAAACAATATTATAGTGGTACAATAGATTATTTGAAACTTAAACGTTATTGTTATGTTATTCATTACTCTTTCCAATGTTCACTAAACGTTTAATACTTCATTGGAGCAAAACCATAATGTTATTGATTAGGAATCAAACACTGTTCAATGAAGTTATACAGTTTATCATTTTTAAGGCAATTAAAATGCATTACTAATTGGTGACTAAGCATTTTTGCATTGGCTCGTTTATTTCATTTTCTCAGATTTCCCCTTTTTGTTCTGTGTAGACGTGAAAACGAAAAAAGAAAAATCGGAAATAGACACGTTAAAACATTGAAGTTTGCATGCAACCGCCCTATTATGTATTCCGCGAATATCCGTGCTTCCTTTCAACTGCACTGAATTACCGTGTACGTTGGAATTGCATGCATAGCTAAAATATAAATTTAAACTGACATTATGACCAGTTAATAATGCATCTACTTCATTTGGATATCATATTCCAGGAAGCGCTAGGTAGTTCTCGTTTCGCGAGCTTTGTTTACTCCGTATTTTCTACGTTCCGAGCTTATGCAAGCTTGATATTCTTTACGAAAGTGTGGATTGGAGAACACGGCGAATTCTAATTAATGAGTTTTATGTGAAATTAATTGCCTGTTATATACTCCCTTAGGCGCTTTGATGAGTAATTAGACGACTTTATTTAAAAAAACTTAGGCAGTTATTTTATTAAAGAATGATATTTAATTGTTGGGAATACCTACACCCAAACCATTTATCTTAGTTGACTGAAATCACACGAATGGTAAAAAAATACCAATCATAAAATAAAGTATGAGGATTAAATAAGCTTAATTTTCATATTATGCGCATTGTGCCTGAGAATTAATATTTTTAATTTTGATATTCTGCTTGCAAGAACGTAACAATATTGTTTCAATTAGTAAAGTTCAATTCAATTTTTTAATTTAAATCAATAAAAAGGTTTGAAGAGTCTGGTTTAATAGATACAGGCGTTTAGCATTTTTAAAGGGCTAAATACATTAAACATGATATAATAGGGGCGTAATGGGCGTGATCCCCATTTCTGTATCTGTTACAGATACGCACCATCTGTTTTTGTAATGATTGTAGTTACTTGTGCATAACATTCGAAATGGGCCCATGCTTTTCTGTTTTCGCGACTTTTTGGAAGATGAAAGCAGGGGCTTCTGCGTTTCTGATTAATTAACTTAATTAACTTCTTGTTAGGTGTTCATATAAATTATCGATACGTATAAGCGTTTAGCATTTTTAAAGATCTATCGATATACAATAAACTTAATGCAGTAGGGGCGATTTAATGAGCGTGTCTGTCGATACTAGTGGGAAATAATGTAACAACGTACAAACTGAATGAAAAGAACTTAAATGTATTTTGCACTCCAGCAGATGCTGTAATCTTCAATTTATTCCATACGAGCGACTTACAAGCTCAGTTATTTTTCTTGAAACTGTGCTGTGAGTCCTTTTGAAATGTATTAGAATTTGATTAGAGGCTTTAAAGTGACCGTAAAGTGACTGTACCTTTTAGTTTGCCTCTAGAGCTCACTGTCGCAAGTCCAAGTCATGAATAATTAAATTCATATCCAAACAAGCTGTAGACTTGTTAAATTCGAAATTACTCCGAAATTGTCAGTACTTTGCATCACCTTGTGCCAGCTTTTCCTATCTATATAATGGTCGCTGGAATTTCACTGATCCCCGCTTTTATTCTAAACTAATAAAACCATTTGTACATCGCTGGTACAAGATTGCTCTAATACCTTCCAGTAATGGTTCTTCATCCTTTTCCATTATTTCTGCTGTAACTGGTCGATATTCATCCGAATATTCTAATTCATACGCTGATTCAAAATCAAAAGAAGCGTCCTTTCTGCATTGATTGCTCATTTATGTAATTATATTAAATAATCTTAAAAAGGCTGACAGTAAGTAATATCGATAAAGAATAGGTCCGTTTCGAATGGTATGCCAAAGTGAATATAATCACCACAAAAACAGATATGCAGCCTTTTGAATACACGGGTGGCGGCTGGAGGTTACGCCCATTAAGCTTCTATTGGATCAAGTTTACTGTATTTAGATAGCCCTTTAAAAATGCTAAACGTCTGCATGTAATTTTTAATTTCCAAACCCCAATTTCCTCCTGGTAAATAATTAATAAATAATAAATTTCATAGTAGAAATGTCTTTCGGGTGATGTCGTGTAGTTAATATTTTACTTGACGTTTCGCTGACCATCCTGTCAGTTTCTTCAGAAGATTTCTAAAGACTGCTGTTGTTGTCTTTTGCTGCTCGTTATATATCCTATTTTTGTTCCGCTTTGCTGATCCATAACCGTTCCGTTCCGCTGAATCGCGTCGTTCGTTGTATGACGACTCCGTAGTGATAACCTCCACGTGTTGCTGATCTTGTATCCATCTTCGCGGTTGAAGTTGTTGGTGTTCTTCATTATTTCTATGGATTCGCGTATTATCCTCGGGTGGTAGTGGCTGGTCCTGGCTAATACCTTGACGTCGCTGTAGCTTATGCGGTGGTCTCCTTGTTGGTGCAGGTGTTCTGCTACTGCAGATTTTTCAATATGCCTAAGGCGTGCGTCTCTCTCGTGCTCTTTCACTCTGCACTGAATACTCCGTCCTGTTTGACCGATGTAGCTTTTTTCACATTGGTATTTCAGTTCGTATATGCCTTTTGCTCGTAGTTTTGGTAACACGTCCTTGTTTGGAGGGAGTAGCTGGTCGATTTTGGTCACCGTGTTGAAACGTGTGGTGATGTTTTTCTCCCCTAGGGTCTTTTTTAGCCTGTCGGTGACTCCGGCTATGTATGGAAGGTACGCGTATCCTGCTGGTTGTTGTTGGTCTTCGTCTTTTCTCTGCTCTCGTGGCTTCCTTATATCTTTTGTACTGTAGCCGTTTTTCTGCAGGGCGTTTTTGACGTGTTGTATTTCGTTATTCCTGTGATGTTTGTCGCTGATTTTCCGCTCTTCTTAATAAAGTGTTGATGAGGGATCTTTATTAAGAATCCATAGAAATAATGAAGAACACCAACAACTTCCATCGCGAAGATGGATACAAGATCAGCAACACGTGGAAGTTAGCACTACGGAGTCGTCATAAACGAACGACGCGATTCAGCGGAACGGAACGGTTATGGATCAGCAAAGCAGAACGGTTATGGATCAGCAAAGCGGAACAAAAATAGGATATATAACAAGCAGCAAATGACAACAACAGCAGTCTTTAGAAATTTTCTGAAGAAGCTGACAGGATGGTCAGCGAAACGTCAAGTAAAATATTAACTACACGACATCACCCGAAAGACATTTCTACTATGGATTACGGTCGTGAAAGTCTACACTCAACTAATAAATTTCATTCCAAAAATCCGAAACTATTTCTCAACTAATTACACAGTATACGATTGGTTGCAACTAGTTTGTGATTTATGTCGGAACAAAGCTGCATGTAGGTTTACGTAGTTAGGCATTTTTGAAATTCACATATTACGTATGTTGCCAAATAAAAAGATATACTAGGTCATTCACGATGATGGGCCGACGTACTTCTGAAAGTGGAAATAAAACAATCGCCAAAGCGATTAAAGAATGCCTTTAAATGAGGGTAATTTTATATCTGACTTTGAGTCTATCTGTCATCCAGATAACTTGTGTCTAGATAGATTCCTAATAAAAAGGTGGGAAAAATGAAGAATTCAAACAACATTGCAATAGTTATTCCCTACTATTTTCTTCAATGTTATTTATTACTGCTCAGATTGGAGGGACGCAATTGCGATTTACGGGTTATGTATCTTCTACATAAAATGTAATGGAATTTAGGGACCTAAAATGTATTAATATAGGAACAGGTGTCAATATATAATATAAATTGGCAATATTGACAATATATATGCAAATATCACTTATACTTTCGTAAAGTGCTGATTTTATTGAAATTTTCAGGCTGGTAGTAGGAAAATATTTTATTTTAGTCTCGGATACAATGCAGACCTCGGCGTCGCTTCGGCTACGTCCTAGACTCATGCCATGCTCTGTCGTTTTAAGTTGCATTTGAGAGGGCTACCAAGAGTCCACTGTATTGAGGTGTTATATTTGAAACAAGAAAGTCGATATCATTAAGCTTAAAAAGAATGTTAAAAGCGGGCTTTTACACTTAATATTGCACAACAAAATTTCAAAGATATCTCTAATCGTGAATGTCCATGCAGACTTTCCCTGAGGTATTACCGCAAGTAAGCTATCACAGTAACAGTCCTTTTTTATCTATATTGTTACCGTGCATAAATTAGAACTATATAAATATGATTAATATGTAAATATTGGTCGACTTTCATACGTTTAAACATTGTCGACGAAGCAGCTACTTTATGGGAAAGTCCATAATACCTAAATGCTTCTCTCTGCTCTGCTCTTCGCTTTAGTTAATAATTCTATGAAAGGAACGGATCGTAAAATATTTAGAGCATGCTTTTTAAGCTTATACGTAAAGACGCTTGTTTTCGAGTACTTTGAAGTGATCATAAATTTTTATTATAAGTCTATTAGGAAATATATACCTTTGCTACTGCAAATCTTATGGAATGATTTATTTCCATAGTTTCGAATTGAACAAGAGAATTATATATTGACGTAGCTTTTATAGAGAAAAGATACCTTTAAACTTTAAAAAACGTTTATGTTGATACAAATTTAATTTATGAGAAATATTTTTTGTGTTTATTATCATAAACTCCAAAATATTTGCATTCAAGATTGGAATTCTATTAGCCCTTTCTTAGTGGTTCTTAATGAAGTAAAGGTTTTGATTTGGTAAAATCAATGCAGGAAAATGAATTTTGTTAGATATGTGTACTCCAATAAAACAACAATACAGTGTTGGATTACAACACATTAAAGGGTCCTGAGGTTATGGCAAACTGTAAAACCTTACACAGGTTGATTCAGTCCTGGCAATTACCATGGGGATCTCGCTTATTACTGTAATGAAAATTACAGTTTCGTTAGTCTTTTGAAAACTTTTATATAAGAGCATTCATTAAGTAGTTACAAACAAATAATGTCTAAATTAAGAATTTGGACGTTTAGATTAGTAAAGCAGTTATAGTGTCAGTAGTACCGTGAATAACTAGGTTCTCTCTAATTAGTTTTCCCTCTAACGTGGTTTAAACGTTGAGTTCTCATGCTACCTAGCTTCCCTTCTTCGCGAAGAAGCCTCAGTTCACACCTCATTACGACTCGGGTGAAATCCGAACCATATGCAGCTATCACCACCTTTGGCCATAGTCTACGCTATCAATAATTAGGGAGGCTATTTTGTATATTGCAACTGTTTAATGGTGATCTATTTAAAAAATATATTTTTTACGCACATTGGAATTTAGTGTGGGAAAATGTGCAATTTTTTGAATTGTTCAGCTCAATAATGCAAAGTTATGAAGACCTGTTCTAATTGTGAGTGTCAAGGGTGGGGGTTTATGCTTCGGCTAGGAGCAGCGGCAGTTCTTCCGTTAGACATTCGCATTTTTTGAGATAATGAGCTGTGTTTCACCATTTATGACGATGGGATGATAGTAACGAACTATTTACACGCTAAAGTTTATATAGTTAGGGCGAGGAATTTCGCTAAACTGTTTCTACTACGTCCTGAAGGAAAATTTACTGACAAAGACAAGAAATCATTGAAGGATTCTTTGTTCAGCTGTGGTCTACAACCGCTTTAGCAGTTCAAGCATTCCACCAAGGTTTATGCTTTGAAGTCCAAACTGTATAAAGATATCACTGAAGCAACTTTGAATATGTTTTGCACTTGCAGCATCTTGTTACATGTCATCATGTTTAACGAAGATAAAAGATAGTAACAAATCTAACGAAAGAAAATATACCGAACTCTGGAAAACTTCTTCATTTCAGAGAATAACGTTGATAATTTTGTTTGAATTTATTCTACTGTCTGAAGTGAATAGCTGCTCTTCGCAGCAGTTTCTTTCTTCATAGAAGAATAACGCAGTAAATAATACAAGTGGAGGAGCTATAAAGTTTATTCAAGTTAGTAAGTCAAGATGAGCTAACGTGTCACAACGGCATGGCCCCTTGCTGCTCCATTCTGGCTACGCCCATGAAAGTTTGCGTTCAACAACACTCTACTTTGAAAAATAAGAGACCCCCTAATGTTGATCCTAATGATAGACAATAATTATAGTTTTCACTCAAGTATACAGGTTCATTATTGTTGTTTGGTGTAGAATCCATAAAACTCTTTCACTAGTTTAGAAAAGTTGTAACGGATAAAGTTGTTTGAGTATGTTTAGGTATATCTAAACTAATTTCTTAAAGATTCATATCATTTTACTCACAGAAAATTGGGCATATGCCGAGAAAATGGCTAATAGAATACTTGTCTTGAAAAAAAGGTAACACGGTATATTCTTTAACAGGTTAGTGCGCAGGTCAAATGTGTTTTCGAATTTCAGTATCACTGAGTATTAAACCAAAGCATTAATTTTTGATTGAAGTTATATTTAATGTTATTGCCTGCGACTACGTTAATAATAATAATAATAAAATACGAGTGCTACGAATTTCCTTCAATCAATAAGTTATTTAAGTATGTATTTCTATACAATAAATTTTATTGTATTGATATATAATATGTATACATATATATTGTATACTTAATACTGTAAAAAACTAATTAGCTAAGAACTAAAAACAGGAAGGATTCAACTATGGAGTGTTGGGGATGTCTAAAGCGGCTACGAATGCAACTGCTGAGCTATAGATAAGTAATAGTCAAATATACGGGCCTTAAACATTTTATTTCTTTTGAAATATTAACACAGGAACGATAATTATTATACTCCGTTCACTATAAAACGACATTCCTTAAATATGTCAATAATACACTTCAATATTCCCAGTCAATTCAATGGGAAATACTATTTTGATGTTCAGGTACCTATTTTTAAGACCATAGAAATTTCATATAATATGCAATAAAGCAGTGGTTGTGGAGTAGACAAATAGATCTTTTTTAATCAAAGAAGTTAAAGTAATAGAAGTAGTTGTTTACATGAGTCTGGCCGACATAAAACCAAAATATTTACATCAAACTCCACTACAGTGGGGGGTGAAATAAGATTGAATGTTATCAACTGTAATCGTAACTTATCGTAATTTCAATCTGCGTCTGATATTTCATTGTTTACACATATGTAGTCTCTTGTATCAGCGCATCAAAATGGTGAAAATGTGCAGCGTATATAAATAGTATTACAATATAAAAAAAAACATTGAAATATTGGAGGATTCCAAAATCCATTGGAGTTACATTTATGGAGTTAAGGAGAATGTTTTACTGTTTGTTATACTCTTGTACAATTACAAAAACTACTAACTTTGAAGAACATGAGTATCTTGACGGACATGCATTCCTGTTAACTAAAATTATCTCCCAACAAGTTTTTAACAGTCCACTTCTATCTTGAAGCAAGTTTTATTAGAGGAAAGTCAAGAATCCGCGGTGTATAATTTTTTTAATTTTCGTTTAAGTCCTTATTGAATCAGATGTACTAAAAACTGAAACAATAATAAAATATAATTGAAAAGTAGTAACAATAATTCAACCGCTGAGCGAGATCCAGTGGAACTGCTTCAATCTAACTCACATCAATGTTAGCGAAGGTGTATTACATTAAATACCTATTGATAGATATAACAATAAAAAAAATTGAGATAAATAGAAAGATATAATGAAATTAGCACATATCAACAAAATTATACCAAACTAAATCATTAAGTACGATAAGCAAAAAACAAATATTTTTTGAGCGCGCAACCTTAAAAGATCCAAGGTATGATGACCTCCAAAACTGATTAATAGAATTGTATTTTTGGTATATGTTAAAAGAAAATGAACGTTTACATAAAGAAGTTCGAAATTTCGGAGGGGAGATAAGACCCCTAAATCTATCAGATCTATTGGTAATCTTAAAGAACAGATCTTTCATATTAAACCAATTAGCATCAACCAATCTATGACTCGCGTGATCTTATTTACATAAAGGCAAGCAACAATTTAGAATTTTTTAAATACGAATATATCAACAGTTATTTTAGCTACAGTATTAATCCAATTTTGAGGATCAGGCGAAAGGTATATTTGGTTTTGTAATTGTTTGCATCAAGTTTTAACGAATCATGCTCCCAAATCGCACACAAACTTTATAAAAAGAATCGTGTGGTTTTTGGCGGCTGCTGTTAAAATTTTGCTACAAAAAATTTAGTAGACAGATAAAGTATCATTCAGACTATCTTTTCCTTCAAGATACATATGTGTTCGTCTGCTATTGGGACATTTGGGTTCTGTTGGCGAACATTTGATTAAATAACTAAATAAATAAACTCATTTCCCTTGGTAAATTTCAAATTTTTACTTATACTTAAGGGTTAATTACTAGAAACATTTTAAAATAAGCCGTAAAATTGCCAATTTTTGTATATTTTATACGTAATTTCTCCCTCCGTAATATCAAGTTGCACTGATTGCAACGCATCACATTAAGTTATCTGTCACGCAATTTCTAATTGTGAAAATGTTTGCCCGTGAACAAAAAGTTTATGCTGTTCTGCGTTATGATAAGTTTGTCCTCTTGTGACGCTTTTTCGACAGCACACTGTATATTGAATATTAAATTAATAATATGAATTTAGAAGCATCTTATTATTTTATTGTTTTTTAATTCAAGTGTAAGTAGCAATCCAAAGTAAAATGAACGCTGAACACATCTTCCGCCATTAGTAAAAAAATCACATAATTTGGTAGTGAAACCCCGCGAAACAATACATTGCTGAGCTGGGGGTGAAACGCCATATATGTTTACAAAATCGACCCTATGCGGGCGTTAGCATATAGCAACTAGTATACGATCCTGCTTCCATGTATTACTCTAACTTCTTTGGTATTAATTCATGCGTTAGCATGTTAAAACGTTATATCAAATTTTCTTGGTTGCTAATTATGCTTTTGGTAGTAGGTATTTTATTGACTTTGTCTTAATGGTGTATAATATGCGTTCTTCGTTTAGAGAAATATAAGGCATGATTAACTATGAATGCTTATAAAATACCTTCCCGAGAGCTACAATTATTATACAATTTTTGGTTATATATAACTCAATATTTTATATGTTATCATTGAAATATTTAAGGTCAGTCGTTTTAAAATGAATACAAAACGTTCGAATGCGAATTTTTTTGAACTCGTTAACGTGAAGTAAATTCAAAAAAAATACAAATTACTGAATAGAATTTCTCAGCCAAAATAGTTTTTCCTTCAAAAATTCATAAGCGGTTTTTTAACGTGCTGACAAGTAAACAATATAATACATTTACAATAACAAAACGAACAGTTTTCGAAAAAAGTGGGACCAATTTCTAATGTTAAAATATGGTATTTATGTAGTAACATGGGATTTAATGTAATCAAATATTGTTATTGTTAGTGATTGGTGATTGGTATAAATTAACAAAAGTCGCTCTATATAGGACGACCCAAAATAAGGGGCCATTATTGCTATCTTCACTATTATTCATTCTAGGAAATCAATTAAATTTGTTTTTTTTTGTTGTTGATTGGTGTATGTAAATGTAGTTTTTTTTAATGGGACATCCTGAATATTTTTCATAATTTTAAAAGATAGTTTAATTTCTGATATACAAGATTGTTGATCTGAGATAAATAATAAAGCTATAAAAAATCTTAATTTCTTTTAAATACACGGTTGTAGTAGTCTAATAGATATTTATAATAGCTTTTTATATAGTGTAAGCGTTGAAGAGGTGGATTTAGCAAACGCGAGGAAACCAACGCGTGTCTTTAATAGAAACCGGAAGCCACTGTAATTTGGATCGCCCTGTTTGCTTCTTTTTCCAAGAATACATGTATAGAATAAAGTTTTTCAATAATGTGGTAAATAGAGCAAAAGCTTTCCATGCAGTTCGAGCTTTTGGTTAAGTTTATTGATAGCAAGCAGATTTTAACGCAAATATACACATTTTATTTAACTGGGTTAAATTTGTTTGTTACATCGGTCACTTACAAGTAACTGAGTTACTTGTAAGCGTAAGCGATCATATCAGTATGTTCGTTTTTATTATGATTTTTTTATTTCATATACTCACTGCTATTAAGATTATTACAAAATTCGTATTATATATAGATTGACATGAAAAAAATGTACTATTGCTTAGGGAAACTTTTCATCTGTCAGTTGTGGTTTAGTTGTATTTGCGTTAGTTAGAACCGAAACGAAGTTTCTAATTTTTTTAAGTGAAAAGACAGAATTAACTAGAGAGCATTTTCAAATCCATCAATCAAAAGCTTCTTCTTTGGTTAAAATTTGCCGAAGCTCTGTTCAGCATCAGAAAGAAGAAAGATGTCCTCATACGGTCATCATCGACGACAATATTGCTGCTGTTAAGAAAATAGTCGAAGAGGACGACATATCCATGTACGTATTCGCCTTGAAACTTTATTTCGTTTGAAGAATGTCGCACTCTTCGAGAGAGTCGTGTACGGATCTATAAAGACGAAGAAACACCAACAACTATAAAGAAATAGCGAGCTATGAAAAAAGTTATGTATGCGGGGTTCTTTGGTAATACGGCCCTGGTATGTGTATTTAAATTAGATGTTAACAGTTACAGCTAAACGGTACATTGTTTGCCTGGGATAATTAGCGAAGTTTCTCGGAAGAGCATTATGTTGGTTAAAATAATATAAAAAAATATATAAAAGTAATAAAACATCCACTGTACACACCTGGTTTGGCAATGTGCGATGTTGGGTTGTTTTATGGATTTCGAAAACATTTGCGAAGTACGAGATTTGTATATTTGGCGGTACAAATTGGAAAACCCGGGATTATTTTAGCTTTATTAACGTAAAAGAGTAAAGAAGGTTTCCTAGGGGTTGTTGTTGGTGTGCTGCTGATTGAAGAGTCGGGTTACGGAATACACCTCGACCTTGTAAGCATCAATTACTATTGCTCATTAGTGGACCCTGTTAAAATTTTGCGCCGAATCCAGAGGTCGTACTGGCGCTTTTACTTTCTTGTCCGAGATGAAAGCATATTTCGATTTTTATTCGTAATTAAAAACTAGTCATCTCAGCCGGTAATTGAATTTTAGGGGTGCCGGTATTCTTATCTTGACCCTCAGAATTGTCTAAAACAATGAATTGTTAGTTGCGAAGTGTTTAAATTGTGAAATTTATTATTCGCTAGTTATTATTCAGTATGCTGACAAGAAAGGATATAGACACCGAGAATATACTCATAATTTGTGTTCTACATGAAATCAACGTATCCAACCTTCAAATGTACGGTAAGTAGGAGTTTGTAAGTATTGTGCACGTGAGATAGTATAAAATGTGTAAGTGTGAAAAGAAGAAAGAGGGCAATTACCGAGCCGCAGCAGGCGGCCACAAGTTACTACAAGAAGTGAGGATCAATTGAATCAGTTCCTTAGATTCAAGCTAGACTTCTGATATACGCGGCAGACGACAAATATACAGATTACTGTATAAATATCCGTATATCGGGATCTGGGTATTATCCAGATCTATTATCTGAAACCTTTGATCCGAATTTGGATCCTCTATCAGAAACCCCAGATTCGAATCCTTTATCAGAAACTTCAAATCCGGAGCCGTTAACCAAAACCTTGGATCCGGATCCGAATCGCTATCCGAAATCTTTAATTCAGATTCTTTATACAATCGAATCAATTATACGATAACGTGGACCTAGCCTTGTTCTCTGACAACTGAATACCTGCAATAGGTCGGCTGATTACCAAACAAAATTGATATGAGTAATGGTAACATTTTCATTCATTATTAATACTCGTGTAATTGCACAACACTGTCGGAAAATTCATCCTTAAAAACAAATGGCCTAGGTGAGCTAATACCAGGAAAATTGGACGCAGGACCAATGGAAGACTATACTGAGATCTTATTCAACATTTGAGTTACATGGTTCTGAACGTGGGAGCTTTGTGCTTTGTTGAGATGAAGAACAAATGAAAGAGCTATGTGTTACTAAAACTGTTAAGTACAAGAGTGATTTGGAGTTGCCTTGGAGGTGGTCGAAATGGCACATTATTTAACTTGACGGAACGTTGACAAAAAACGTCTATTTGAACATTTTACAAGAAAATTGTGTAAAGGACGCTAAATATTTGGCTAAGGATTAGTGTAGCAACAGAACAATAATTTCACAGTGCGAAGGTAGTGAAGAAATTGTTTGTGGAACAAACTCAAGCTGATATTCCTAGATTAATGTAAATAGCGATTATATAGACAGACTATTGGAAATAATGTCTTGCATTTGTAAGTCGATAATAAATGCTAAAAGCGATTTTTTTTTTACGAAAAAAAGTTTGATCTTGAACACATCACATTTCTGACGAATTTTGTAAAGTAATCTACTATTAACTATATCGGGATTAAAATATTAATATATTTGCTCATCTATTTTATTTTACGGCGTTCTTACATTTTTGAGGTACTCGATTAAACTTATGGGCAATAGTACAGATGTGTAATTGATCGTTTCTGTTTTATTATTTTATGAACTACCATTTTCCCAATTCTTGATTACTTCATTAAGTACTTTAATTATTGATTATGTCAATACAATACTTACTTTGCGAGGGATTGGGGAGTTTTGATTAGACATTAATAAATGTATTCTATATATTTGTATCAATAAATCTGTTTATTGAGTACAGTATACGAAAGTATGTGGTCATGAATATAATAAACAGTCACGTATTAAGATGATAGACTTGTTCGTTGGACTAATTTTGGTAAAAAAATTGTTACAATAACAATTGTTACAATAAATTTTTTCGTTCAGTGTACATACAAGTTTTCAGGTGCCGATGATTATTTTTTCAAAATTGGTTAATTGACAAACTAGGCGCTACCACCTGTATATATGTAGATACATTTTTGTTAGTAGTATTCTAATTAGTGCTCATATTTTAGTGATACAGTAGAAAATTTGCAAATTTAGGCAAGATATAAGCCTAAATTACTATTAATCGCTATATAAGAAGAATCAGTTACCATATACCGGAGAAGGGTAAACAACACTGTGATAACTTTTTCATTTTTCTATTCGAGCCGGATTTAAATTACATTTAATATATAATAATAATTTAAGTTCATGTGTAAGCTTGGTATAAGCAAGTATTAATGAATCTATGGGATTATAAGTTTAAAGCAAAACTTTAACTACACAATCAAATCAAACAATTGGTCACACCATTTTTCGAATGTTTTCTTAAATTTAGCTACTAAATAAACTTGAATTAATCGAATTTACTTACTGAGCATGCAATGTAGCAGCAGTAGTAGAGAAGGGTGCAGATATGAAAAAGAATAGATATATACATGAAGAAATAATAAACACTGAGTATCTAACGTTAGAGGGCCATTCCTTACCACCACACATCTGAGGTTCGCCGAGTTGGACGTAGAAGAGGACATCTTTCTCATAGCTGTCCTCTTTGATTATTGTCAGGATGATGCTTTTTCTGAAACAAATAGAATTGTTAACCAATATGTAATGTATAAACCGTTTCATGAGATTTTAATGTGGTTCCTTTTTTATACTAGGTGACCAAATAACTTAATCCGGTTTTTCCATTGTATACATACATTTTTTGTGACAACTATTTAATTAATATTTTAACGTAATTTAAAATGGCAAGGAATAAATATAAAGTGCGCGGTTCTTTGCTCTATGAGTACAAATGAATTGTTGTAGGGTTAAAAGATGTTACTGGACACTCATTACTAAGCCTGCAGAAATGAGTACTCTTTCCGTGTGTTTCACGAAATTAGTAGAGAATAGACAGATTCTCGGGTAGTCCTGTAGACAACACGGAGCCGTCCTCATGGAACGATTAGAGACGGGTCTGTCTATTTTCTGCTAATTGATGCGTGAAGCGCAACTCTTTTCTGCAGGCTTACTCATTACTTATATGCTAGATGTTACTATGGTAAGCGCTTGGAAACTATATATGGTTGTAACCCTTGATAATAGTAAAAGTATATAAAGTAGACAGATATCTTAGTCAGCACATTTGAAACATATAAAAGGGGTTCGCGCTCGAGCCTCAATAGAGTATTAAGAAATCACTCTCGCGCGTAAGTCGTTACTCTGCCAGTTTAACTACCGAAAGTTTATATTAGAATTCTATGTTAATTCTAAAGTTGTTCTAAAAGTAATCTTTATAATAATTATATGTTATTATAATTCTATTGTGTAACGGAGTACACAAATAAAAGCTGCTCTGGTGTCTGTTTTTTTTTTAAACCCGAATTGTGCTGAGAGGAATACAACAATATACTTTGTAGGAAGCAAAAAAGCGATTTTCTTTTATTTATAAGAAATGTGACCAGACATTATCTAAGATTTTCAGTCAAAACAAATAGAAATGGTAGCAATAGTACGTCGATATCAGTGAGCATTTTGGAAGACAATTTTCCTAAAAAAATTTCCAAACCACTGACATGTTGTGTACGCCATTCCAGAGTAAAATGGTAATGCGGAAAATGCCCGGTAACCTTGTATGTAGAAAAATTCGAGCAATTTCATACGTAACAGTACGGAGCAGCATTCGCATATGCCCACTGTACTCGCGCAGGTACACGATTTTTTTTTGTACTAAGCTTTCCTTTGATTAATTCTTTTGTTAAAATTGAAAACATATATAACGTTAAGTGCTTTTTTACCTACACCTTAGCCGCTTGTACCACGGTAAGAAAAAGTATTTTGATTATATAATCTATTTCTTCTTCCTGGCGATGATGATGATGATGGCGATTGATAAATTATGGAGGGTGTTTAAAAAAGGGATTCGGAGTTACGGGAGAATATTATTTTTTGTAGCATTTGTCCATTTTTCCGCCTACATCTTCTTTCGTTCGCAAAAACTTTCATCTTCTTACTGTAGTTGACATAGGTTCCATAAAAACTACAGTTTGCAGTTGATATTCAGCGATTAATGCAGAATCTTACAAATTTTCACTGTGCCTGTTTGCTATAACGCTGAATTAATCGACATACATTCCATGCATGTTTTTATGTTCATGCTCATCCTACTCACCGGGTCCCTTCAGTTCGTGTTTTCGTAGGACTACGCCAAAGACTGTGTACTACCTGTTCGTTTGGGAAACAATCCAGCGATTTCGGAAGGTCGGTGTCCACTCGTGAGGCAGAAGAGGCAATTTTAGCGCAGGCAGAGGAGGAGTGAATAAGGAATAACTGTGCCTTCTTGCTTGGAAAATCCTCCACGAGCAGCAGCTTTACCACCACAATTTACAACGAGCACAGGTCCTAAATCCACCTGATCATCAACCACGCTTGACTTTTTTTGGCACTGGTGTCTATGCAATGATGTGCAAGATTCCAATTTTGCTGATATTGTTCTTTTCTACTGTGAAGATTATAAACGTGTCACTTTTGAATGTAATTCTGCCTGATTTTGCATTAGAAATGAATAGACACGAAAGAACGCTGGAAACATTTTTATTGTTTATTTATTTTACAAGAAATTTAGATTTAGGTACCATCTTTCACCACATTTCCCCAAAAACCTGCTTCTAATTTTCTTAATTTTCATCTAGACTTTGAGGTACACATCGATCATATATGGTTGTACGTTGTATAGGTGGGTGTCATTATATTCCATTATCGCTAAGGTTCTTGTTGTTCATAGCATTGTTATTTATTAGTTATAAGTTCAGCATCACCCGTAACAGACATCCGCCTCTTTATTTATGTCTCTTTCTATCTCTTTTATTAATTTTGATTGAACCCATTTTCAAACTTGCAAGCTTTTTTTGATTATTGTTAATTGAAAAATAATAGAAGTTATTTTCTTATTCTTGTAGATGTTTGTTTTACCTCTTGGAAATTATCAATTATCATAAATTAACTTATTCCTATTTATAGTGACAAAAATGTTTCACACTAAAACAAACAGAAGTACACACAAATAAGGTGAAACAGAGTTCTTTAAAATGATTTACTCAAATAATTAAACATTTCAGTTTCAGTGAAATTGATCATATAATTGTTTCTGGAAAACGACTACAAAATTGTTGCAACAATTAATTGTATTTCCCAGGCTCATAATTGAATCTGAATAATTTGCCGATTCAAGTTTGCGTAGTTATTTCGTATTCACTAGAATGAATATAAACTTTTCCATACACTATTACTATGAAATGTATGCACACGTGGAGCGGGGGATTAATTTCCGAACGAAACGAGGTGAAGCGTGAAGAGAGAAGATATCAGTATATAGCGGGGATGGGTACAGGTACTTTCTCTCTTGCTCGCCTTACCTCATTTCGTTATGAAATTAAATTCCCTGACCGTACGTAAATATATAATATATGTATCAATAGGTTCATGGAATTGGTCTGTCATACGCGCATTGTTATTGACCATCAATTTATTCTAATATTAGGGTACTGTATTACAATATTTCCGCAATTTACAGACAATTCTATTTGTTGTAAACTACAGCGGTAGACGTGGTGCGTTTATATCAAATTTTCTCGATGATTGTTTTACATTTATCGAGTTGGTGATGTTATTTATGAGAACTATAAATAATAAATGCTTGTAATTGAATTGCGGAGTAAAGTGAATATGAGCTATATTTAAGTAGTACCTAGCAACTTTCGTATGAAAGTGTATCTAGAAAACAATCATTCTTTCGAATTTTAAATATAATGTTTTTATATTTTGCACACGAAATATGTACACTGCCGTTCAGTGAAGTTCGGTCATACAATAAAAATCTATTATATCACACTGTATACAATTATTAATACATAAAATTAGAAAAATATTAAGCGTACACTCTTTTCTAAGGGATTAAAGCCATAAATTATTATGTAAAGTAGAAAAAAAAAATTCCAAGAATTTCTCGGAAGTACCGATTTTTTGAAACGGGTCGTTTTGGGATTATTAACGAACAATACATTTAGGAAATATACCGCAGCATCACTCTTGTTTATTTATCACAGGCGTAAAGATATAAATTTGCTTC
>LR736973.1:40368-72908 GCA_902654985.2 Oryctes borbonicus
GAACGGTTATGGATCAGCAAAGCGGAACAAAAATAGGATATATAACGAGCAGCAAAAGACAACAACAGCAGTCTTTAGAAATCTTCTGAAGAAGCTGACAGGATAGTCAGCGAAACGTCAAGTTAAATATTAACTACACGACATCATCCGAAAGACATTTCTACTAAGTTCTATGTTGTATAACATAAAAATAAATTGAAAATTTTTCTTTTTTTCAAAGTATATTCATTAGTAAAAATTTCATATTAAAAATTGACAAAAATTGTGGCCTAATGTGCAGACTACAGAGAAAAGAGACTATAGAAACAGTTAACAGGCATTTTATTCTAATTGTAAGGAGTGTAAAAGCTATCTATCGCAGATCCCACGTAATGTACCGAGTGGCGAAATAAGAATGGTAGCCGATTATATTTCGGAAACTAGTGATCACAGAGCTTTTAAAAATTGCATATTTTAATGCTTTAAACTGAATCTCATCAATATTATTATTTAATTAACACTGTGAAATTTAATGAATATATCATGAATGAATTATCAGTGGCTTCCTAGGTGCTCGAACTGCCTTCCATCATTTTATACGGATAATTCCATTCTTTATTGAGTGGACAAAACAGCTGTCTCGACTTCTGTCTGTAAAACGCTCCAAATTGCATTTCTTATTCGAAGAATCATGTCTTCTCTTGCAATGAGCTTGTACCGCATATTCTATGCATAGGGAGATGAACATTTCCTGTTGTTCTGAGTCGATGCAATATAAGAAAGAAGAAGAAGAAAAACGGTAGTGTCGTCTGTCACGAATGCACTGCACATATCCTGGCCGCGAAAGTTGCATTTCTCATGCATTTAAAATAAACCCCTATCATGTCAAATGCTTCTTCGTTTGCAAGATGCATATTTTGTAGCGAAGAAAAAATCAATAGCATTAACAAGACGACTGGAATTGAAAGGTTGGGTCTTCTTTTCGTTGTTGTCACATAACGTATTATTCTTTGTATTCTGCAAATTTTATTATTCAGAGTTTACTCGTCTTTCAGCATTCGGTTACTAGGCAAATCAAATTTTTAATATTTATGAGATTTAATTTATATATAATACATTAAAAGTCAATGAATTGTAACCATTACGAAACAATCGAGCATTGATGAAATGTCTCATTTAGTTTTTAATTATAAACAATGCCAGCATATTTAAATTATACGAACGAGATTAAATTTGTTTATTATTTATGGAGAATGCAATAAAGTGATATGAAGTATATACGATAGCTTTGCTGGTCCGTATCCATAAAAACAGAAATCACCAAACACAGTTAGACGAGTAATAAGGAATTTTTAGAATTTAAAATCATAAATGTATTGTTGATGATACAAATATGGAAATCGTACTTCACAGCATATATAAAAATGTCCTTAATACAATCTGCGCTGGAATCAGGATTGTTTGGGGATGGGAAAATGATTTCTCAAGAAAAGTGAGCTCTAGTCTCAAAGAGACGAATTATTTTTGGACATTATCTAGACGGATGAAGCTAAATTTACACGAAATTGTCTGTTTTATCAATACAATTCTCATTATTGGAGTAATTTGGATCCTCACGTATTTAGAGAGCAAAGCTTTCAGGAGCCAGTGCAATGTTTTTTGCGCAGTAAGAAATGATAGTGTGATGGCATTTCGTTTCTATGAAGAGAAATTAAACGCAAAATAGCAAAAAAGTAATTCTTTAAACATAAATATATGCGTTGTTTCTTCGTAGCTGATGGTTACTTGATACTTTACAAAATTTAGAAAACTTGCAGCTGGCCGAGCTTAAACAAATCTTTCACCAACATAAGGGCACACCTTTTGACTTTACGTTACTTGGTTAGAATTATTTTAAAAGAAATATTTTGTGATGAGTGAATAGCTCTAACTGACTCTTTCTATGGCTACGTCGGTCCCCGGATTTGTCAGTCTTGGATTATTTTATATTGGGTACAATATATTGTGCCCCACAGCATACAATCCTCCTTAGTAACTCTAGGGATGGAAGCATGCTCAGAGAAAGGCATGCACTTGAAGGTTTCAGCCAAGCATCAATTAGAAAGATGCTTGTCCTGACGTTGGCATGTCTTAGTAGCAAATATGACATTTCAAATTGAAATTAATTTACAAACTATTTTCAATAACTACCAAGTAATATCGGATGCCATCACAGCATTATAAAGATCTTCATTATTGTTAGTCTTAAGTGAAGAAGAAAGTGTTCGTGTTTAATAATGTACCACAGATTTGGTTAGGTTATAAATAGATTTGTAATCAGCACCTCCTACATTTATGCAAGCATTACGTCATCATAACAGTCGTTTTCCTTATGTAAAATTATTTTTTCACCGGCGCGAACAAGAGTCAACTACACGACAGTGGAAAACGTAGCTTAGTTGAACACATTCAGAATTTCGATATTTATGTGTTTATGAATTTAAAGCAAACAATTTTGATGATTTTTTCTTTTTATTTAAGTTTTCTTATATTTTGTTACACTCCTTATTTTTCGAATTTTCTAGTTCGTGATGAGCTGAGCCCCATTCGATTCGAACTATAGGGATTCTACTGCATTCAAATCGACTGTAATAATATTGTATTTAAACAATAAAAAAAGTTCCGTCAATTTGTTGATAATTTTTGTTCCCGCATAGGTTCTCTGCTACGCTTCATTAAATTAACAGAACATTTCATCAACTTCAAGGATAATGTACATATTATGTGCGTGTACTGGTAGTGGTAAGTCCACAGCCCTTCTAGCGTTATTTATTATTTAAAAAAAAAAATAACTATTATCATATCTCAAGGTTATTTCCCACAATGGTTTTTCAAATGCTTTTACTAATTTCTTAGGTTTAGCTATGTGGAATCCTGTAGGTAACTAAGGACATATAAACAATTTGATGTTTTTATCGAATGTAGCTGCTTTCATATGAAAACATTATTGCAAATATTTTAAACATTAGCGCTTCGATTAAAAAATCATAGGTTCCAACGCGGTAGCATCTAATGTTTGAAATGATACCAACTCACTGTCTCAGAAATACTCTTTCAACATATTAAAATATTATACAAGGTTTAAAGCAGCTTTAAAAGATTTGTTGAATAGATTCATATTTGATGTAGGTTTTACATCTGGCCATTGATTACACACCCTTATATAAATGTCTGCTGAATTTTTGGAAGAGAGCTATTTTGTGAATCAATAATTTCCAGTTATATCTAGTAGCATAATTGTGGGTCTACTAAACATGGAGGTCGTCCAAAAATTAGAGAACGTTTAGATATTACTCATTTAAAACAAGAGATTTTTAGTAAATGCAATAATCTGAGCTTCCTAAAAGATGTATGGAAGTAACCTTCCTAGCACAGCATGTAGCACTAAGTAATTCTTTCGATTCAAAGAAATATTGTTCTGTACAAAGAATCTTAGTTATCCTACACTAAAAAATATGTAAAATTCTTTCAGTAATAATAATATTTCTTTGTGTTAAAGAAATATTTATTTGATTCTATTAAAAGCTACAATTTTTTTTGCAGTAAAGTAAATAGCTTTGGGATAAAGAAACCTTTCTATCACTGTAGTCAGATGACAACCAAAGGCTGAGATGGTGGACAGCTGTCAAAAGTTTGAGTATCTACACATCTTTGTGGCCAAAGCGATTTGTGACAACTTCATGTAAGAGAGATCTCTAAACCTCTGGAGGAGAGTCGTGTAAAAGGTCCGAGGTGAAGCGCTTGCTTTGTCGAACTTCTTTGCTAACTTTTTATTTCATATCATCTCAGGCGCATATAAAATCAAATAACACTGTGAGTGTTACACTTGACTTGATTTTCTGCTGTCGCTACCATTTTAAATTAATTGCTAGCAACGAAACTTGACTGAGGTTGAGGCAGTGAGGATAACTAACCGACAGGTATGCAACCACGGTGGCGGGGAGCAGCGATCGTGCTTTATTTTCTGAATCACCCTCGTATAAATAGACTAATAAAACGTTTCTCTCTATTGCCAGCCAAAACAATATATCATATCATAAAACTATCTAATATCAGTGATTTAGACTGTAACAGTAAAAATATTTTTATTTGAAAATTAGCTTTGATTTACAATGTTTTTATACAATATTTGCATAATAAAAAGAGAGCCATTGCAAATGACGCGAATAAGACCTCCAAAAAGGAACAGATATCGTGTTCTAGGCAGAAGCGAAAAGCTGGTTAAATGAACTAAAAGGAAGCGGACCGTTTTCGAATGTGAATTACGATCTCTGTTTAAGAGGCGAAACGGAACCGAAATTTCGGTAAATATACAGATTTGTGGACTTTTCCACTCGGGGGAAACTGGGGTAAAAGCTTGAGATCGTTGCCGTCTGTACTGAGCCGATTGTCTTTCCTTTATGCCAAAAGCGTATCTGCCTCGATATCGAGGGGTATAAAGACTCAAAAGACAAACAATTTAGCCAACTCCGGCAATTCTCGTTTTTCCGTTATGTAAATGTTACGTTGTCTGTATTCGAAGAGACCAATTAAAATGGATAGAAGTTTTTATTATTGTATTATTGCACCACTTTCGTAAGTTCTTTGCTGTTAATTTGTGAAACTGGTTGAACCATATGGGAGTATTCGTTATGAATTTGCGCACCTCAGTATTTGTGAGAAGCAAACTGGACTACGGTGGTGTGATGTGGTATCCGTATTGCGAGGTGCGTTGTCGGCTGGTTGAGAGCCTTCAGAGGAAGTTTTTGAAGTATTTGTCCTTTAAGATAAACAGAGTATATTCGGAGCGTGACTTTGAATATGCTCTATTATTGGAGCGTTATGTGATGGAACTTTTGGGTGCGCGTAGTGTTAATGTAAGTGTATGTTTTATATTCAAATTTATTAAAGATAAAGTGGATTGTTCGAACTTGCTAGCGAGTTTGCAGCTCAATGTAGCTCAAAGGTTTTCATTTAAATATTGCGATACTATCTGTATTCCTTCTTAAACAACTAAGGTCCTGCGTAAAGCGCCTCTTGTGCACTCATATATGATAATTGTTGGTAATATGTCGCTACATATGTACTATTAAATCTTTTTTGTTTTGTGTATGTGCGAGTATCACTGATATATCTACAAGTTGTATTGCTTTTGTAGTTTGTCCTGTAATGGAATAATGTCTGTTGAACAAATATATATTATTATTATTATTACTTTACTTGCACAAGGAAAATTATTATGAAATAGTTTTGTATCTTTAAATCTGGCATTAAATTACATTCTTCATCAGTTAATAGTACATTAACAATGATATTATAAAATTGTCCTTAACTACCTACTACAATTCATTTCCTGGTTTAATCCGTAATTAAGTAAGTTGAATTGATACGACATTTGAGGAGATCGATAACCCAGAAATTTACTAGAGTGTATTAAGTATAATAGCAAAAAAAAACTAGCAAATTTCCCTGGTATTTTACTTTTTTCTTGCTTATATTGCCAGACATCAAAATTACATTTGGTTTTAATCACCAATAAATTTAATCCAGTTTTTAATCGAAATTAAGTTGATTAGAGATTAGCGCGCTAATCCGTGATTAAATGTCTAATTCGTATTCTGTAAATCGGTGGCTAATGAACTAAATTTTGAGAAAGGCTTAGAAATAAAAATTACACAAACTAGTAAAGATAAAAATAGAAAACTGTATCATTATTTCCGCAGATCTACGTATGATTTGGGTGATTGGCCTCGTGGTTGTGATGTAAGTAAACCGTTTTATTGATTTCTGTGCATATTTTCGGACGATTCCAAAAGAACGAAGAATTGCTCTGAAGTTCAAGTCTATACAAGGTAAGACACATTTACTTTTTTGCCACTATGATCTACTACCTCGTCTCTAAGCTCCTTTATCACACATATACAGCGTCTCCGTGCTGCTAAGGATTTCAGGCTTCTACAAGCAACATGGAGAGGGGCTTAGTTTGTTGTATTACTCGTTTCTAGGTTTGGATCTTTTAACACCAGGGTGACGATGCCTCGAATTCTTAAGATTTTAACTTTCAGCGGTGGACGAAGTTCTGCTTCGAGGAAAATCAATAAACTGGTTTTCAGAAGTACACGCGTGAGTCAATCAAACCAATATTTGTGTTGATTGTACTTCAAAACATATTACTTTTAAATCAACCTCAAACTTCGCTCTACAGAACAGACGCAAATAGTATCATAAAGACATTCTTTTTTATTTAAAACAACATACACTCAGATGAACACAATCGGCGTTTGTATCTACTTTCCGTTTTCAAGAATGGTCATGTCCTTATGCTCGCGCGTTCATTTTTGATTCTACGCATGCATTTTTTTGTTTTCTACCGATATTCTAATTAGATTGGTTTATTAATTCTTTTAATTTGTTTTATTAATTTTAAAGTTGATCCAATGCAAAAGGTTCAATCAAGTGTATGCTGTTGTTTTAAACCATGGAATGTTGAGTACATTTAACAAATAATGTTAGCTGAGTCAATCAATTTTTTTCTCTCAGTGTAGGGATCCTAATATCCTTTCTTATTTGTTCTAAATCTGACCATGAGTCGCCACTGGTGTAACATGTATAGTATCCTTAGATTTGTCTCTCCATCATCTTTGTAAAAATGTCAACATTTGGCAAAGTTGCCATCATTCCCGATGACACAGGAAATATGCCGATTTCTATTGAATAAATTTTCATTATTATTATTTCATTATTGATTTCGATTATTTGTTGAAGAAAACGACAGAAATAAAATAAAAAAGAAATATTTCTATGTTTCTATTAAAGCGACTCTTCAACATTTCATTCCGGTTAAAGCGCTTTAAATTACGGTACTGAAGCTTTAGATATGAAGTTGCATAACCGACAAACTTGCTAAATACTTACTCACGAATTTGCAAACTAAATAAATAAAGTCATTTTCCGTCAACGGTATTTTGATGTCGCTTTAATAAAACTTGAATATGCAACCTTATTGCGTTATTAAAAAGTTTAACTTTAAAGCAAGACATTTTTAGGGAAACATATAACTCCCAATATTTTTTATTTTTATTTTATTTCATAGTTCTCTATCCTGCCGAAAAGCTTACAAGTTATTTTTAAACGATCTCCGTGCAACTAACTGTACATGTATAATTTATTATGTTGCGAAAATATAAAATGAGGAAAAAGGAACTACGAAATGGGAGGCTATCAGGAGCCTGCTTTGTAGAACGAAAAGAAGGAATTACTGTTGTGTGTAGGGGCACATGGAATGACCTATATATATAAGTAAAGGAACTGTTAGGAACCGAAAAGCGTAAGAGGTATCATAAACGGGCGCTTTCTCATCTTTTACTCTGGAAACTTGCGTTTAACCTCGGAATGAAACGGTCTGTCACAATTCCCTTTTCAATTTAAAAACAACTTCGCTCTTAGGTCCTATTGGTATGTACGTATTCAACGGACTCATATTTTAAGATGTTATAATGAGTTTCTAGTGAAAAATGATGAACGGTTATAACATTTTATACAAAAATTTATGAACACAGTGTAAATAGTAGTTGTCGTTTGAAATAGAACAAATATATATTTTCTGGACATTTGCTCTTAGCACTGCGCTATTATATTCGTATTTAATTGGTTTGTTACCTTTACTTTGTTGATATTCAAGTATATTTTATTTAAAATTAGCTTATAGTCAAGGTATATCGGAACGGGCAGGAAATGTAAATAAAATTAAATGTTTTTCAATCTTTGAGATGGAAGTAGTAATTTTTTTTTATGTATTTTCTTATTATTATCACGAACAATTTATTGTCAACCTGTCAAATTTCAATGATAAAAGTTCGAATTGCTTTTTATTTATAATTTAATCCAGCGTTTTATATATTTTCGTTTTTCGTGGCCGTTATTATTTTCCATTATTTTCTTTTTTTCATTAATTATTATTACTTATGATAAGTTTATTTAAATTAGAGTTTGGATAGATAATATGCATATTTTTGAGTTTCTTACCCATTACTCTTGTATTCATTGTCAAATTGATGATTGTTGTGGTTTTCTTTAACCAACTTGAACAATAACAACAATAAAGTACCAGAACGTTTACTGGAGTATATTATGAGACTTCTTTACTCAAAGTATGTATGTATGGGTATTATTATAACAGTATACAGGGTGTTTTATTTAATATAAAAAGTTGGTCCGGTGAGACCGGAAATGCAATGGAACTGCCAAAAACATTAAAAGATTGTAAAGAGTAAGAAATTGATCCCTTTTTAATCTAAGAACGCTAGCTTTTCTCGTTCAAAAGTTAATATAGGAGGAGGTTATTATAGTATAATAAGGCATTTACATTAGTTTTCATTTATTAATTGATAATATAGCCTATCTTCATCACCATGTACAGGCAAATTAACTCATTGAACGAAGTACCACCTCCTCTTTTCTGTTTTTCTCATAATATACGGCTGCCGTTCCCTAATTTCTACTTCATCGATTATCTGTCAACGGCTTGCCTCTATCCTACGTTTGAGAAATGTGTCGCGCAAAATTATCATCCTAAACTATGCTAAATCAACAAAATATTACGTTCGTAGATTTCATCCAAGATAATTCCGCAAGGGAATATTGTTGAGTCATCTTCGTTCCTTACTAGCGCCTGACCTACATTAAGCAGGGCTTCTATTTTCACACGTATAGATATCTACATATATTTACGATATTGCCGTATATATAGATTACCAGTATAGCAGAACATGGATACCTCATTCATTTCTTTTCGATTTGATGAATCTTACGCGCCAGATTATTTATCTTTACGACATCAATCAAGTTACGTATATAATGAAACCGCGTAGACATGGAAGTGGGTCAGAAGAGCTCCTTTCGTGTGTACGGCGACCTTAGCAAGAAAGAACGAGCAATGGGTGCTTTTATTATATCGCGGTTTACGCAACATTAACGGGCCGCGGGAATTGAGTCACCAATTTGTGCCTTGTCAACCACAGCTACCCTCGTAGAGTAAACAGAGCAAGCCGCAAAGATAAACCTTCTAAAACACATAAATGCCAGAATAGATTAACCCGTTTAAATGTATTCATCTGCGTTGTTTTGTGGTTATAACGGCGGCCGAGGCAGTTTCCTCAATCTCCCTTGTACCGGCAAGGACATCGAGTGAACTAGTATCAAGTTGAATAGATTCCGATGAAATAAGTATATTTTCGATTTTTCGTCATTTGTATACTTTCTGTATTATATTGCCAGGTAAAGGGTATCAAATTAGAAGTGATCTAGGTTTAATTTGTACTTACAAAAATCTGAAGTATTAAGTTATAGTGATTTTAATTATCAGTGGTTTACAATTTTGTTAGTTTATTAAAAAAGATGAGGTAATTAAGCCTTCGACATAAATTTCGTGTTGCTATGGCCTTGTCTGGTAAAACAATTAGAAGATGGGTTACAAAGTATCACCAGAGCGAATCAGTAGGGGATTTTAAGCCACAGAAGAGAACAAAACGGCCAAGAACAGGAGAGAACATCTTGTATTTTAAAAATGCAATTGAAGAATATTCCAGTTAATCCTTACGTTACTTATCGTAGTAAGTAGGAATTTCTCATGAGTACCTATTGGCAAATTTATGACTTGCAAACGTCGAAAAGCTCAAAACACAGTTTTGTCGTTGAATTTTTGAAGGAGGCAGAAGACTTAATTAACAACATGAATAAGTAGAATTTGCAATGTTGGTTTGCTGAAAATCTGTGTGCTGTATTCGAGCAACCACAGTGTTCTCAAAAAGTAAATGTTTGGTGTGGTATTTGCCCAGCTGGAATCCTGGGCCCATATTTTGTTGAAGATGAAAGAGGAAACACAGTTTCTCCTATTAGTATATACGTTGGTGCTTTGTGCGCAATAAATCGCTGCTACAAAGAAGAATAATGACTTACTGATAATTCGTTGTTCAATGTTGTTAGTACACATCCTGAGAAAGAACAGGGAAGGCAAATTGTTGTCTAAATCATAAACATTTTCAATTAGAAAGTACGAATTGACAGTTACAATTGTACTAACGCTCGTATTTTTGAGACGAAGCCAATTAACAGTCCAAGAGGTGGCCGGGGTTGCATAATCTTTCGAAATGTGACAATAAGCAATGCGTAGCATAATATTAATTTTTAGGGTTATTTTTTGTGGTTTCTTTTAATTCTTAAGAAAATTCAAGGAGTTTTTGTTTTTTGTCGATTAAAAACTGATAGATTTTTAAAATTTGTGTAAGTATAGCCTTTTTAGCGCTTAAAATTTGACATTGGGAAAGTTAATGACACAATGCTTTTAGACTACGACTAAACTTAAATTGAAACCAATGATTCTCATAAAATTTCAACTAATAACTTTCACTTTGTGAATGACTTTCAAGCTAGATAATTTAAAAATTCTTTATCCAGCATTGTAGTTCTTTCTTTGATTTATAGTACTCTTATTCTCTTTTTTAGCCTGATGGCAGTGATGACTGATTTTCTTTCTTTCATTGTTGCTTCATTGTTATCGCAATAAAATGTATGTGCATGTATGTATTATCTACTGTGCACCTATGTAAACATATATAAAATTCGCTTTTAGTACCGACCTACATAGCTTATAATCTCATTAAACATTTTATTCTTTAATTTAGTTTGATACATTTGCCGGATAATCTCTAATTAAAGTGTCCCCTAACAATGTTCAGTTTCTATTAACTTCCTTTCATTATGTTATAAAAGTTAATCATTAACGGAAGAATTAAAATCATATACAGAGTGATTCTAGATATATGCGACAAACTTTAAGAGTAGATTTCTTTTTTAATTATTCCTAAATTATAAAAAACAAAGAATATTTAATAGATAATAAATTAACGGTTTATGCATAATAATGCAATGCAGACTTCTATCCTCCGTCACGTTGATTGGCAAGTGTTTTTCAAAATATTTGGGGCGTTTCGAATTGTCTCAAATTCTGCAACAAAGCGTTTTCTAAACACGTTAACATTTTCAATGCGATAATTACATAATAGGTTTAGTTTTTTTATGAACAAAAAGGATTAAATTTATTATCATTATTAAATTATAGCTAGGAAAATTATAGTAAGACAGAAAACATTCCCGCAAGCTAAGTTTTTTTTTTTACAGTAATAAGTTAGTATACCGTTCAATGCTGCTCGAAGTAACAATAAGCTCTTAGTTCCTTTCATTTCACCATTATATCTTTACATCCATTCTCATTATCTTTGCGCAGTTAAGGTGACAAAACAGCCTAATTAATTAAGAGTTGTAGCATGGATGCTCGAGATAAGTTGGAATACAAAACAAAGTGATCTGGGAGCGATCGGAGCATAATCGATCCCGTGAGCCAGGAGAAAGCAATTGCACCGGTAAAACGTTGTCAGCAGTATACCGCGAATGTCTTTCTAGCCACGTTCTGCTAGACTTACGTCCGATGGTTTATTAGATCGTAGTAAACGGATCTCTGGGTTCTTCCTAGGGAGCTATTTAATACACCTTTCTCACGTAGCGAAAACCGAATTTCGGGATGTACGTGTACGTCGATTTGTAACTTACGTCGTGTTAATTTTTATAAGGAGTTCATTGAAAAAAACTCTAAAAAGAATAAAATAATATAGTAACATTAATAATCTCAATTTTTTTGCCAAAAAAATTATTTTCGTTTTGGTGTACTAAAACGCCTAAATGTTTGAGTCAACTACATTTATTTTGTTAAAGGAAAATATTTTTCTCGTCAAAAAATCCACCCTTTGCATCCAGAACTGATTGAACAACTCCCAGCATCGTTTCGATTAATTTTCTTAGTGTATTGTTCCTTAGAAGTAGGACCAACAATTCGGACTCTTCTATTGAGCTCATTTCACGGTAATTCAATAGGGTTGAGATCGGAACTCTGCGGTGGTCACGTCATAATTACAAACAACCCTATTCTAAAATAAGAAAAGCAACTACAAACTGTAGCTGAGCCGCCACCGTGATTTGTTGGTACAATGCACTGGGGAAGCATTGTCCCATTAATTGACCGTCTTACAAACACCCTCCTTCTTTGATCGAACACTTTTCATATCGATTCATCCGCCAAAAAAACATTTTTCTAGTGTTCGATTTAAATTTCGATATTAACGGGTCCACTACACCGTTTTCAATTGGTTATCCCGGCGTAGCAAAGTTTACGAGCTGCCACGCGACCGTGTAAATTTCTCTCCATCAGCTGGCGTTTGACTGTGGTTATGTGGAATTCACTCGCCATTTCCGGTGCAGTTTTTTTGCGATTTACCAGACAATTCGTATATTTTGCAATTTTGATAGTAATTTCTAATTTTGAATGTTTTAAAGGCGGTAAAGTAGTAATATTCCCCAAATTAAGGTCGATTCGTATGGATAATGTACATAAACAAATAATAATAGGTCCTAAAGCTTATTACATATATGTATAACTTATATTATAGAATACACGCAAACGTCACAATTACAATTACATAAAACGTATATTTAAACAAATAAAAAATTAACCTAAACTTAATTTAAAAAAAAACAGATTTTAAATCCTTCGAACACTGGTACACTTCGTAATAGTAACTATATTTTACTATTACAATAACTCTATCGCTGATCTAGAAAGCTTACCCATTTAGGGGCCATTACACACGGCCGTCGTCGTCGGCGACAACAAAACAGGCAACTAGGTCCGGGAGATCAATATGAGCGGCTTAATTCATTATTTGATGTTGTACATTCGTATAGAATGGATGTCGAAGAAACTTTCAATATTACAAATACTATTGGTAAAAGAAAAAAAAAGCAAAAGAATATTGGGTGCATCCTATGTTGTAAGAACGCAATATAAAAGGAATGTTTAATGTATGTTATAACGAGAATGTCTATTTGCACATGCGATCATGTGTTTCCCAGGACGAAAAACTATATATAACACTAAGGTAAGTCCTTAAACTATTTATTGCGATGTTGCCAAAATTACAAACCAAAAAAGTGAAGCTGCAGCTTATTTTAAGTTGTGAAGCATTCATAGGTAAGTGAAAAAAATAAAAATAAAAAGGGAACAAACATTTTAATTATTTAAATCAAACTCCTGGTACAATTAAAAAGTTAAAAATAATTCCAAATAAGCAGATTCTTGAGATGCACTTGAAGTTCCAGTGGAGAACTGTGAGCCTGGGCATTCGACTAAAAGAACCTTGTGTGTAATTCGGGGTGTGCGTCGCTGCATTAGAGGGACCTGGGCCTGGTGTAGAGTAACCTCTTTACTTATACTCGTACTCACTATACTTTCGCCACGATGTGTTGATAGATATGCAGTTGGTGGAGTAGAGGAAGAAAGATTCGAACACACTTAATAATTTTAGCAGCTGATTTTTTGTGCTACGGAATACGTCGAAAAAAGACGATAAAAGAGACAGCAGAAAAATTCTATCCTTTTCAGCCTTCCTTTCTTTACGCGCGTCAACATACTTGTTTAAAGTGTCTCATAATTCTATTGTACTATCATCGGCAGTTTTATATAACTTCATAATTTCCTCCCAATGTTTTTTTTTTAATCCCAATTGGAATTTCTGCGCATTTGATTTTGTAGACTATCTGTTTTTTTTACATTTTTGTTTGGCATAAACTCGGTAAGATGTTATTTCATTGTAGTTGTTATAAATAAGCAAGAATAATTAAAAAATTAAACCTTTTATTTTGCCAAGTTTCATTTTTCCATTCGGTAGAACAACTTAGGAATACGGTTCTCAGAAAAGCTCAAAATGCCCAAGGCTGAAATCTACGGAAAGGGACCAATTAAGTTTAATAGAAAAAGGAAATCTAATGTAAATGACAGATGATATAGGGTCACGCATAATTCTTCACTATATTTCATCCATTACTGTAGCTTTATGTGTGTACATACTATGTTAACGTATATGGATAACATCAAATTTGTAATATACAAGCAAGCGGCGAGCAAGTTTACCTGCAGATGAAATAGCTTTTTCATATGTATATGTACAACATATGTGCCTGTACGTGAACATTCACGAAGATCAGTTCAGGAACGTGTACATATGTACAAAGCTTATTTGAAATGTGTGCGAATGGAACAGACATGTTATTATTTGATGTAGGATATAAATTCAATTTGTTTTGTTACACTGGTCTGATTCGATTTCGTAATCTTTTCGTTTCACTGTCGGATTAACGATATATTGTCAAACATATTGTGGAAGTTAATCGTGTCTTTAGCATCTAAAGGAAAAGGAAAACCGACAGTCACTAGAGTCCGTTTCCAAGGTTAGTTTAGGATTTTAAAAAGATAAGAAAAGCTTATATGTTCCCAAGCGAGGTATAAAAGTAACAAGTGCAGGTTGCTTATTTATAGGGTTGGCTCCCAAAATCTTCTAGGATCTATTATGTAAGTACAGTTCCATTTTTCCTTGGTTATTATTTTGGCGTTACATTACGAAAGTTTGTAGTAAAAACAGCGGTAAAAGCAATATCAAAGGGTACTTTTAAAGGATACAAAATCAGCCTGTTTTTTTTTTTTAATATAATTATAATTCCAAAATTAGAAAATATCCATTAAATATAATTTATGAACGATAAATTCAGATTTTTCTGAAACAACGGATGACACTGACGGATCAACAATTTTATCACGAAAGGTACGAAAACTTTACATGGAGAGATTAGCAAATATACACTCTCAACAATTCTTGGTACAGTTAACAGAAAGTACTATGGAGAGTTCCGGAGCAACTACTCGGCACTGAGTCCATCCAAGTTATTGGAGGATGTATGTCCTCTTCTGCAGCTATAATTGTTGCCTACAAAATTTTATTTAAAAAAGACGAAAGAAGATTGAGTGGAAATATAAGCTAAGGATAATCAACAATTTCTGATCGAAAAATAATGCTAAGATAGCTTAGCTTCCTCATGGTATTGACGGAATAATTCACGGCAAACGCAATAAAAGGAGAGAAAAAAATTACACTAACACACGGACATGTTTCTGCCTACCCGGCGTCATCAGCGTGGTTTCGAGAGTAATTTTTTATCTCTACCTTCTGTCGCTGTTGCCTCACAGTTAATACCACAACTTTCAAAACGACAAACTCGATATTTCTTGGCGCCCTCTAGTGCCAAAGAAACGCATGACTGCCGTTCAGGAAGCAGCGACATAAACCGGGTACTGTTCCCCAAACCATCCCTCGAGCAGTTCACATGACTGCTAAATACGAGATGGCGACGCTGGTAGCGCTTTGGAAAACCGCACATGTGAATATTCCGACAGGCTTACCATGATGTATATAAACAGAACACATCAGAAAATGCCTAGAAACAATAACCAAAAATAATGCTAAGATAGCTTAGCTTCCTCATGGTATTGATGGAATAATTCACGGCAAACGTAATAAAAGGAGAGAAAAAAAAGTTACACTAACACACGGACATGTTTCTGCCTACCCGGCGTCATCAGCGTGGTTTCGAGAGTAATTTTTTATCTCTACCTTCTGTCGCTGTTGCCTCACAGTTAATACCACAACTTTCAAAACGACAAACGACATGTGGTATTAACGCGCTACTAGTTTAGAATATAATAGGATAAATTGGACTAAAAAGAGAAACCTTTACAAGAAGCTGACAATATGATCAGCAAAACATCAAGTCAGCGACACAACAACACCCGGAAGAGTATTATACATTCTTTAATATCCTCTGTTTATTCTCCCTACCACGATATTCTCTGGGGTTTATTTGCATAAAATATTGGATTCTGCTCATAAATGTTAATTAACTTTTTACATCTCTATAACCACCTTCTTTCTGTGCCAATATAACTAAACAACAAAATGTGAGAACTACCATCATACGAAACTATTTGGGGGCCACTGTCGAAGAGTAAGTAGACTTCAGAAATCAGTTATCACTCTCAGGTATTTACTCTGAAACCACTCGTATGCATACGTGCATCAGTTATTAACAGCGGCTTTCAGAAATTTTACTTTTGTAGACCGATGCATTAAGATATTTACCACAATCTGCCATTATAAAACTGAATTAACGACTCAGTTAAAATACGTCTTAAAAATTTGTGCATTAAACTAAAGAAAATAAGAATGAAGTATACATATGTCATCATAATTAGCTGCGCGAACAAAATGTGCCAGTGGCGTCGGTAATTTAAACTAATTAAGGTGCTTAAAAGAGTAAAAATGGTTTCGCGGACGAAAAGTAATAGCAATTAATAATGAAAATATTGCTATACCTGATTTAAGGACGTTCTACTCGAATTTTGATACAATCTCATCATCAAATAATATTTTGGTCTACTTTGTTCGTATTTAAACATTACCACAACAACCATTTCAACTGTCTTAAGAAATACAGTTTTGTTTGAATAACAAAACTAATAAAATGCATGGAAGATAACAAGCAGTATAACTTAATCCAAGTCCGGCACGCTACTCAGGTCTCAGCTGATATCAGTCCACCCTTATTTTTCAAATGTCCCTTTGCACATATGACGTTAGATGTATTTCTCATTTTCGATTTACTCTATAAGGGTATTTATGAGATGAGTTGTAAGCGTATTATTTTTTTGGCACTGGCATCTTATTTTAAATTTGAGACTGAAAAGGTTTACATCAACATATAAAATTGAATTAGCTCGTATTTTTTCATGCAGTCTTATAGGATCCTGAATAAACATGAAACAGTATTTCTAATAAATTTATTTAAGAGCAATTTTTACTTGAGTAAGGGCACTCTATATTTTTTAAAATTTAATGGATTCTCACTCGCTCGCTTATGAAATGCTAATGCTAACATGGGTACACATATACGTATACAGTTAATTTTCTTCAAGCAATTCGTTACAGAAAGGATCTTTTTAAATAATTTTATGGTTATTTTTTTGCTGATTAAGGAAGTGCCAACTTAACACTCTTTCGACAGTTTGAATATATTAATTAAGAAGTAATGTGTTAGGAACGATTAATAAATTACAGATAAAGAACCTTTTAACGCATCCTTTCTATTTAAACTCATCACACGCATTCTATCAAATGACCCGAAATTATGGTACTTTGAAATATTTTTCAACTGCGAAATTTATAACTTAAATTACTTTGGAATACAAACTACTTCCAAGTATGTATTAGCGTCTCTTCGCTCATTTATTATCGATAGGAATTAACTATCTACTAATCATAACTTACGATATGGTTTCTATTGAAAATTACACTCCTGAACTCCATGATGTCTCTGTGCGAGTTAAAATTGAATAATATGTTGGGAATGAAAGAAAGGGATTTTGTCTCACAAAAATTTTGTATTTGATCAATTTGACGGCCGGTTTCGTGTTCAAAAACAACATATCCTCCAGGCCAGAATTTAAAATAAAAGTATTAGAAGTTGTCGAATAGTTTTTTTTTAACTATACATTTAATTGAGCTTCTACTATAAATATATGCAGTAAACGATAAAAATTATGTTAACAATTTAAGCAATGTTTACAATAATCGAATTTTGAGAAAATAAATGAAACAAAGAAAAGGGTGAAACTTTGATCAAGAACGGTTGCACCTTATATACCAGAATATTTATTTAAAATAGTATATATACGAAACATTACATTTTAAAATATAAAAATCCATGAATATACATCCATTAAGAATAGTCATTGGAAAAAGAAAAAGGGGCGAAAAAGAGAAATCTATGAATAGAAAAAGGAAAAGAGAAGTAGTGCAAAAACGGGCGTTTAACATTTCAAAAACACATTCATGTGATAGGTGTCCGCTGTCCTCTATATAAATGGTATACGTAAAGATTCCAAAGCAAAATTTCAAGAAACAATAAAATTAATGCATACTACATGTACAAGCACAAATTCATCGTTATTAAAAAAAAGTAAAAATAAACCGGCATATCCAAATAATAAATTAATCTTTAAATTAATTACAAAACTCGTTAAAGAAAAACAGAAGGGGAACTCTTGATATCAGTGAAACTACAAATATCTGCAATCCGCATTGCAACTAGTTGGGGGCTTCCTGAAAACCAAAAAAAAATGCTTCGTCAGGTTTCGAAGCATGTGGGATACATCCTTGTGGTCCTATCAAAATTCCGGACTAGGCCTTTTCAATGTCGTTTTTTCTCTGTTGGCATTGCTTTTGCTTTTGCCGTGGGTGATTTCATAAATACCATGGGGAGTTATATTGGCATTATTTTTTAGTTATTGTTTTTTAGGCATTTTCTGATGTGCTTTTGATAGATCATGGTTAGCCTATGGAAATCATTTACATGTACAGATTTCCCAAAACGTTCCTACGCACCCCATTTCGTGTTAAGCAGTCCAACAACTGTTCGAGACATGGTTTCGGAAGCAGTACCCGGTTTTTGTCACTAATTTTTAAACGGTAGGCAAGCATTTATTGGCATTAGAGGAAGTAATAAGGTCTGTGGGGCAAATAGCAGTGTTAGGTAGACAAGAACATGTCCGCAGCCACTCTGATGACGTCGAGTAGGCAGAAACATGTCCGTAGGCTAGTGTTTTTTTTTCTCTCCTGAGATTGCTTTTGCCATGAGTGACTCCATTAATAACATACTGGCATTACTGTTTGGTTATTGTCAGAAATAAGTTAGAAGTAGGCGATCAATACGAGTGAATAAAAACAAACATAAAAGCATAAAAAGAAAGTAACATATACATATCACAGAAAAAAGTAAATTCAATGTGACAACTAAAACGCTATATAGAGCATGAACACATTTCTATAAATAATGAGTGATGACTGATGAAAGACTGCGGGGTAGTATGGCAAATAACACAAAAGCATCGGCACACTCCGCACCACACAAGTGTAATTAATTAATTCAGGACAGCTGTTTCAAGGATACATTGATCCTCATTTTCAACAGTAGGTCGAATGTTGAAAGAAAAACTCTAATTCTAACATGCTTGTTTTAACCCTACCCTCGAGATAAATATTATTTAGGAGTACCTGCTTTCGTCGTCTACATCCCCTATAACCAAGACATGCGAAAAATTTTTCTCGAGAGTATGAATAGGCATGTTATAATTTTTTCTCACATCATTCGGTGTACGCTTAAAAATGAAGATCAACGTATCCTCAGTTGTCGCGAATTAATTAACATACGTATACGTACAGCCTTTATATGAGAAAGTTGTTGCGTTGTACAAAGACAGTTAACCGAGATAAGATGCAATAAACAGGAAACCGAGATTAATCAGAATTCATCGGTTGCTTATTTTATTTATTTGTTTTATTATCAACAGAAAACGACGATAAGTGCATTCGGTAAATTAAGGTCTAATTATCTACACCATATACCGGCAATCGAGGTAGTGACATGTTCTTATTAAATATACATATACGGCGAAGCATTGATGGTAATTTCCATTGTATGTTTCTGCAGAATTTTCGGCGATATCTTTTTCCTGTTGATATATAATTATGGTAACATTATTAATATGTTCTAAAATTACACTAACAATAAGTAATTTTATCTACCGGCCATACTATAATATGATGTTTATTAATTATTATTTATTGTTAATTAATCCCATGATCTTAACATAATTATTCTGAGAATGGGATATTCTGAATAATTTGGTAACAAGAAGTGGGGTACAAGCAATTTTTGTAATGGAGAGAATTTTTAAAGAGGAACCGACCATATGCATTAGATTACATTGATAACAATGTGGAATCAGTAATGGAAGATGAAAGAGAGTTAATCGAAGATATGGTGGTACTAGAAGAGGAAAACTGGTCCAATGACCTGACCATGAATCCAACAGTGAAACACTTCGCGCTCCTGCATTTGACAAAAATACATTTGTATATCTATCACTTTCTAAATAGTCTTTGAGATCAACATTACCCAAGGTTTCAGGTTCCATCATGATGTTTGGACCATAAAACTGTATCTGTGGATTTTGAAAACCAAATTTGTCTCTTGGCTCCTTTGCCATCAAGCTTTCCCGAAGCACTATAGGAAGTATAGTTGTTTGGTGCACTGCTTAGCTAAAACCCAAGAGGAATGTTTTTCCAGCTGAAATCCACTTTCATGGGCGTTATGTATGTTGTTTAAGCAAAGCAATTTAACTACATACTCCTTGTAGTAATATCAGACATGCTCTTGAGTCAGTCATTATTAAAACAACAATATTATTTTTAAAGCTTGTCATAACATCAGGAGCCTTTAGCGTGTGAATTGTGTGTGTAAAATGTTCAATGGAATCGTTACTATCATTCCATCGCCGTCAAGGTGAAGCATAGCTAATTGCTCCCCAACATGCGAATGGCGAATCGGCATTATACGGAACTCTCCAAAAAATTTGATCCTTGAAAGCGCAGCATCTAACTTTGGCCAGTTAGGCGCAGACACTTTTAGCATTGACTACCAAGCCTCTGTAAATGAAACACAAAAATACGAATGTATTTCGGGGTTTAACGGAGAATTTACGACGTTTCAAATATGTAGTAGATGGTACTTTTTCAGGTCTGGGACTTTTATGAGTATTTCTTGAAGAAAACCAATAACAACTAAGATATTTGTAGAATTTACAGTGCATTTTTCAAAGCGTTGCTCCGTTACAGTCATGTGTTTAACAATGGTTCTGTACTGGTTTGTTTTTCTTGATGTTTATATAGCTTTGACGTCAACTACACGTCAGTACTTTTCATTATACATAAATTATTCAAGTTCTTTGAACAAACAAAAGAAAACATTCGATACATTTCCCAGTAAGTAGTAAAGATACACTTGTTTTTTATATTGTTTTATATCGACAAGTGTAAATCAACAGGTAGAATATTGTAACGTTTTTGAAGTTAAACCAAAGTAGATCGGAAGTTAGTGAGACTATACAAAGATATAATATATCCCCGCTAATTAGCTGAAAAACGGTAAGATTTTCAAGTAAAATATTTATCTACTTGAATTACACCAATGAAGGTTTTGTTAATGAAGACATCTCTTCAATTGGAAACATGATCCGTAGGCGAGGCTACAAAAATAAACACATCGGAGACTTTCGTGATAAATTGTACTGAAGAAAGCCTTCCTCTTTCGTTACAGAATGCTTAGGTACATTTCGCGGATATAGTTTCACTCATTCTTCACTTGTTTGACAAAAGGGAAGCAGCCCTCTCGCAATTTATTGCCCTTGAGTATTTTCTTTACGTCAACTGAAAGATTAATCGAGCTTATTTTGCGTTTCAAATTTGCAGATGCAATGAAAACCAGACGCTCAGTTTGCGTTGAAAATTTTTATTGCTTCCTGTCTCATGAACTTGATGTATGTCTCTGCTCATGGTCTTTTAGTTAAAATAACTTGGAAAAAGAATGTCGTCTTTTTTCTTGTTGGAAAAATGCGCTGATACCAATATTATAATAATGGCTGTGAAATTGCAAGCAATAGGTTTTAATGTCCTTGCTATGATACAGAACCATTCGTCAGCATTTCTACACTTCCAAATAATATTAATCGACTAGATTGTAAGCTGTAGGTTTTCGTATATACAGGGTGTTCAATTAATACGTGGACGGAAGATAATTCCTTCTTGAGCAATTTAGAGGAAAGATGTTCAAATATTAAGTATTGGGAGATAAGTTCTGCATAATATAAAATAATAAGTCTTCGGATGCCCCTCTTCAATTTATGTTAACTTCCGTCAATATTCGCTATACCCATCCATATTAGCTATTGGGAAAATATAGATTATTGCGAAATGTGGTTGTTTCTTTAGCGGTTGATTTAGTTGCGATAAGGCCTGTATCATTAGCTTCACCTTGTGGTCAATATTCACTCAATTTCCTCTAAAGCTAGATTCACATAGGGTAGCGTAAGAAATGCAATATTTGCCTTTGTCCTTTGTCGTAACCTAAATTCAAAAAAATCTGTTAATATAATTTCTTTTGTAATGCACGGAATTATGCTGACAACAAAGACAAGGAAGTTAATAAAAAGGTTTCAAGTAACAATTACAAAACCCAAAGATGATACTATATCCCATGGTATTGATGGAATCACTTATGGCAAAAACAATGTGAGAAGAGATAATATTAATCAATGGACGTGTCTATCCGACAGCATTGCTTCGAGTGGTTCCCTACCTCACATCGCTATTTGTCTCTGAGCTTATATCAGTATAACAGTACATCTCCTAGCGCCATCTAGTGCCATCCATTAATGCCATGAGCTACATTAGCATCACATTTGGCTATTGTTATTAGACACTTTTTCAGCTGCCATCTCGCGATTAGTAATCCAGGAGTTGCCTTCTAGACGGCCGGCGTGTATTTCTTGGCATAAGAACTCTTTGCTATTTCGGAAGGTACTGATATAAGGTGAGAGGCAAATGGCGACGGTAGGAAGACACTTCAAGAAACATATTCGTTGGTTAGTGTTCCCTGTCCTCGCATTGCTTTTGGCGTGAGCTATCATGAGTTACAGGAGTAGGCCAGTAAGGCCATGTTGTCAATCGCATCAGCAATGTGATGTCTTTTAAAAATACGGGCCTGGTATATAAAAGGAATAGAGCATCCACTGTACTCACCTGATTTGGCAATGTGTGCCTTTTGGCTGTTTTATAGACTTAAACACATTTGCAAAGTACGAAATTTTCCTCCGAGGATTGGTTGGCGGCTTTAAGGAGTGGAAGGAGACAATGGTGAAATGTATTATTGCTGACGGACATTACTTTGAACATATTTAAAATGAAATTTCAAAATATATCCATTTTTTTTTTTCAATATTAGTTTGCTTTTGGTATTAGCATAATCTTTGCTTTTTGTTTTTAGTCATTTTTTGATGTGTTTCTAGCAGTTGCAAAATTAAGAACGTACAAATACCAAATACCGAAATATCATAATGTAAGTTCATTGCTAACAGTGGCTGTACATTTAAAATTAATTTTCAACAATCCCTGTGAACGCAGTAGCTTTCTGTTTGAATCTATGTTTCACTGGATATCTCTGTATATTATGAAAAGTATATGTATTTGGAAGTTTGCAGCTCATCAGATTTTTCAAATATTTAAGAAGATATATTTGTAAGCATGCATATGGTATGAGATTTAAAAATAAAGCTATATAAAATCACATATTAGTATAAAAGATAACAAAATATTATTAATTATTGCTTGTATTGTTATAAATTATAACAAAAAGTTTTCAAAAATATTCAAGACCCACACTTCATGATTGTGTAACGTATAGACTATCTAAAGTTTCCACAGGCGATACTTCTTTATAGAACTTTCGTCGGAGACGATTTGAATGAAGGTTTATAGATTAAAGGCGTTTGTAGTGTACAAAATGGATTCATAATAGCATGGCTTTATGCGTTGACCGGTTCGTTCGTAAACTATCAATGGAAGGAGCTTCCAACCCTAATAAAAAGTATCGTAAAGGAGAACATAAAACGTATCTTTTAATACTGTTTTTATAACTTTACTCGTAAGATAAAATTTTATAAATGCAGGCTGCTATCGAGAAAGTTTCGATAAATATGTTTGTACTGCGTAACACGATAACATTCTGTATATTCAAATATGTATACATGGTTATTTATATTGATATTCTGTTGCTTCATTGTTCAATAAAGAAAAGTATTGATATGAAATCCCATTGCTACTATTTTTTTGAAAAAAATTACGATAATTTGGGAAATCATTTGCAAACTGCTAATTGCGGATGTATTTGAAAATGTAAAAAAGATTTTCGGCGGTTAGACCTTTAATATATAACATGTAATAATAATAAATATAATGAAAAACGTAGAATAATACAGAACAAAATTTTTTTTTTATCGGATATGAAAAGGTTTTCTAATTAGAGAAGTATGAATGGCTAAAGTTATACAGCTAACTAAAATATGATTGTGGTGTATGTAATCTACTTGGTGCATTTATAATTATGTAAAAGAAATGTAAAGTTATTTTATTTATTGTTTTGGAACTTTATTGCATTATTGCTTTACTTCTATTATTGTGATATAAGCTTATTCAAGATTCATTGCAGCTTATTAGGCTTGAATTAAGGGGTTTATTGTAGTTGTTGTAATGTTTCTAAATTCTCCTTGTTACAACTATTTGCGCTTTTATTATTTAACTACAATAGCTTATACGACACGTTTCGTCAGAATAAAATAAAGAGTCGGATTCAGGATTATTCGGACTCCTTGGTATGTGTGTAAACTATATGTTCGATTTCTTCGATAGTTACTCTTTTTGTTCAACAGTAGAAGCGCCAATTATAGGACAAAATATGACAAGAAATACATTAAACATTTTACAGTACAACAAAAATCAACTGAAGTGGCCTTACAAATATTAAACAATACAGTACTTATATGTACATACCGCTGACATTGTGGTTGTAATGTATGACCGTGTAGATGTTGCTATGAGATAAAACAGCTGTTACTGATGTTTAATGTTAAGTTTCTGTACTTTAGATGTGAAGAAGCTCCAGATTGCTTTGTAATTGCAAACAGTCAGAAAAACTAGTAACGGTGGTTTCACAAGCTAACTCATGAGAGTTCAGCAGAGGTAATTTATAAATTAGAGAACAATGGTCCCAGACTAGATCTCTGCAGTATGTCGGATGTTGGAAAGGAGATAACTAAAGAAATCCATGGTACAAGTAGCAGGCAGGTTTATTTAAATTTACCAAATTAGCACTCAAACATAGGAATGTAGACCATGTTCAGATATGCAAGGGATTTTTTTTTATTGGCGGAAATTCAGTTTGAAGGGGTGAAACTCCCCTCATTTTTTTTGTATAATTCTCAAACAGTCAGCGGTAGAAGTGATGTTTGAATGTAAGAGTTACTTGATATCGGATGTTCCTTCATAACACGATATTGCGGAATCTACAGGGTGTTGCACTTAAATGCAACACTTGTGTGATGAGGCATATTTGTAATAGTATGGAAAAAAGTGTTAAATAAAAGTTGTTCGGTGTGTAAATCTACTTGAAATTGTATATACATTTTCAGCTATACAGAGTGGTTCAGAAGTAAGTAAGCCCAAACAACACATAAAGTGCACTCAAAAAGTACCTCCACTACAATATCGATTCGAATAACCTAATGGTATTAATTGCAAGAAACGACTGCGAGATATACAAAATGCTGTCCTCAAACCCAATTTTTTCAATTAAACAGCAAACAACCTTTACGTAAATTTTTTTTTCATATTATTACAAATATGCCCATCATGTGTTTAAGCGTAACACTCTGTATATTCCGGATTACCGTATTATGAAAGAATTTTCGATATCAAGTAACTCTTACATTTAAACATTACCTCTAACTCTTACCATTCGAGAATGATATCTAAAAAAATGAAAATCAATGGATTTTTGGAGTTTGGAGTTTCAGCAATATTGAAATTGACATAAATTGAATAGAATCATTTTATTCTATATATATTTTTGTTGTGCGGAATATCTCTAATTTTTACAACACCAAGGAACTAGGAACTAACACGCGGTTAAAACTGTTCGAATGACGACCACAATTTCAGAAAAAATGTAACCTGTGAACATGAAGATTCAACAATACACATAGAACATCTGATTAATTATTTTTTTTTACTACATTGTTCAGGGAAGTAATTATTTTCTATATAAACACTTGGTGGACACGCTGTATAGAACAAATTATTCTGTGACAGCTGGAGATTTGTCCAATCTAAGAAAGAGATGCATTATAATACGGTTGTATAGCCAAAATGTATTGTTCCGGTGGGTAATCGATTCCATGCAAGTTGTTTTATTATTGTGTCACACATATGCAAGTACGTGTTATTACACATGCTGTATGGAAACATTTCACGATGCGTCCATAAATCATATAACACGATTTATACATATGTAGGTATGTACGTATGTATATCGCGATCCATCAGCGAATTTCTTGGTTTTAAACTCACCGACGTATATAAGAATCTACGACGTACTAAACGCAATGTATATACATGAGTTGCACGGAATGGAACGAGATTTATAGCAACGGTTACATATAAGTGGTTAGGGCGGTTGCATGTAGCACATCTATGTGCTCTGCTGGACCTCTCGAATCCATCTTCATCCGACATCCATGACCAGTATTACCAATTACTTTATGCGGAATTTGTTCTTTTTCCGACTGATAAATCGATAACTATTTAATAATAGATAAATTCGAAACTAGTCGAAAATTGTTAGCTGTAGAAAAATACTAAAACATCTTGACAGAGCACATTTACTGTATTTTTGTCGAATTTTTTTTAAACTAATATATTAGTCCTTTCAACTTTCACAAATAATTCATAGTGTTTACAGCTTTTCGCTAGTACTGAATTCTATTTTTATGAAAAAGAATTCTTATTGGCAGAAAAAATTAATGAAAAGTAATAATGTCCCAATAAATAATCAGGTAATTTTTTATTTTCAATTGTAAAAATCTCTTACTTTAATTAAAACTCTGCCTGCTGTACACTGCCGTTCAGAGAAGTTCGGTCGGTTGGTAAAAAACATGAAAAGGTTACAGAAACAAACGAAACTAAAACCAAAATGCAATTTTATTGTATGTACAGGTGAAACAGACAAAAATAAATAAATAAAAAGTTATTCTGGCCTAATATAACATACTGAACAATATATTTTTTTTTCATCGAAAAAACCTCCTTTGTTGTTAATCACCGCTCGAACTATTCTAGGCATTCTTTCGATAAGTTTTGTTAAAATGGATTGTGCAATATTAATCCATCCATGTTGCAGAATATTCCGTAAATGTTCTTGTGAACTTGGGTATTTTTCGGATCCTCCTGTCCAGTTCATCCCATAACAACTCTGTAGGGTTCAAATCTGGGCTTTGTGGGGGCCATGTCATTACTTTCAGGGTGTGCTGTTCTTCTTGCTCCTTTAGATAGTTCTTACACACTAAGGCAGTGTGTTGTGGGTCGTTGTCATGCATGAATGTAAAGTTACGGCCTATTGTACGCAATCCTGATGGCACTGCATGATTCTGGAGTACTGCAAAATAATTTTCCTTCCTCATTACACCCTGCACTCTGCATAAATCTCCCGTCCCAGCAGAGGAGAAACATCCCCACACTAACACAGAACTACGCCCTTGCTTCGCTGTAGGCACAATGTAGTTCGGGATCACTTTTCGGTTTTAGATCTTCGGACATAAACTCGTCGATTTTGCCCAAAAACCTCAAACTTTGACTCGTCACTCCAAAGCATGTGTTTCCAATCATCTAACGACCAATCTAGATGAGAACGGGCCCACTGTAGCCGTTTTGCTCTGTTGCCCCGAAGTAATAAGGGTTTCCGAATTTTCAATGCGTCCATGAAGGTCCGCTTGTTGAAGTCGACGTTTTACCGTACTCGCCGAACTCGCTGAACTTGTTCACGGCCGAGATTGACTTCGGCTGCTATTTGTGGCGCTGTTAATTTTCTATTGCATTTGCTTAATAATACAATTCTCAAATCTTCAGCTTTTGTTGTTTTCCTAGATGCTCCAGGACGAACACGATTTTCCATAGGTCCAGTTGTCCGATATCGCTCTATGATGTCATTTACTGTTGAACTTCTCATATTTATTTTTTCAGCAATTTGTCGTCCCGAATATCCTTCTTCAAACAGCGTAATAATGCGTGAACGTTTTTCAACACTGGTAGGCTTGCCACGTGCCAGTTTGAAGTAAATTTTCTTAAAACTTTCGCGCAAAAACGACATATGCACACCAACACACGTTTAACAGTAAAATGAAGCAAATTTATACCTTTACGCCTGTGATAACTAAACAAGAATGATACTGCGGTATATTTCCTAAATGTATTGTTCGTTAATAATCGCCAAACGACCCGTTTCAAAAGATCGGAGAAATTCCGAGAAATTCTTGGAATGATAATAAAAGGGACTTTATTGTAGTTGTCGCAATATTTTTACTTTACATAATAATTTATGGCTTTAATCCCTTAGAAAAGAGTGTATGCTTAACATTTTTCTAATTTTATGTATTAATAATTGTATACAGTGTGATATAACAGATTTTTATTGTATGACCGAAATTCACTGAACGGCAGTGTACCTTTATCTAGTAATTATCAATTAAGCTTAGAAAGTAATAAATTTACTAGATGTTTTCACTGTATTTCGTAACAAAATTTGAATGTATATGTTTGTATGCGTGCTCTAAGGAAATACGTACCATTAGGCAATTTTGCCCCAAACATAAAACAAATAACTGAATGAGATGTGATATATGTGAAAACTTAGGCAGTGTAGTGGAGTTTAGAAACGAAGACCAAACTTTGTAAAAAGAATAAAAAAGACTCTTTCTACAATCGTGAGGGAATGTTTGGTTGTGGAAAATTCTGTTTATGTAAACATAATGGGGATTTTAATAGAAAAAAAAACAATTCAATGAGCACTTAATGCATGCATGAAGTTTTTTCTTCAAAACAAATACATACGCTCACAATATTAAAGCTGTTTTTGCTTACAAAGCAAAAAATAAAATAAAATGATTGAGGCCGTATGTACTCGGCGCATCCACCAAAGACATTGCACTAGATTAACCATTAGTGCTAATATTAATGGTTAGTGCCATTAATGTATTATTTAAAACTAATTTACTACTGATTGTGAGTAAGTTTAAAAGATTACGCAATTGCTCCACACAATCGAATGCTTAATTCGGCGAAATTGAAACCGAGTTCAATAATCGCTTCGTTACGAGATTACGAGATGTTTTAATAATGATAAGAACAACCTAAATTAGCCACTAATTTTGCCGTAATATGCATTATTGCGTTAACGTTGTAATAAATCATTACAATTATATATAAAAAACAATCATCCATCTTAAAAAGAGCAATGAAAATACTAATTGGTTATTAAAAGAGGCGTAAATTAAAATCTAAAAGATAATGAGATTAAAAGTTTGAATACAACCGTAAATGCGATAACTATTGCCCTTATGTATTTATATTTGACAAGGGAATATCGGCAAACCGAAAATTCAGCCATTAAAAGAATACTTCGATATAAGAACAACACAAGTTCTTTTAGTAGCCGAATCGTCTGATTTCGTGGTACAGCTCTCTACAAAAATTTTAACGATTTTTAAAGTTTTGTAAATATTTCCGGATATAATTGGAAATACTCTTTACAGTTATGTTCGGAAATAATTTTTTTGATGTGTTAATGCCTTTCCGATTTTCTCCCAAAGAATTTGTGAATATGAGGAAATTCCATTGTTTATGGAGTTCCAAATCGACGGTGCACTGGCACATTTTGGAATTGTCGTCCGGAATTTTATTAACATCAATTATGCAGGATAAATAGGTCGATATGGTTCTGTTGCATGGCCATCTAGATCACGGACCTTGCTGCTCTAGATTTTTATTTATGTGGGTATGCGAAAGATTTAGTATACGTGCAAGTTTTTAATACTAAGGAAGAATTATCGGAGCGCACTCAGTAGGTTGGCCAACAAATGCGACAAAACAGGCATGAAATACGAATGGCTACTGCATCTGTAGGCTTACGGGCACAAACCTGCAGTCAACAAGGAGGTAGGAATATTAAAAATATTATTAATTGCCTTTTTTAAGTAATAAGTGTTTATTTACTTGTCCAAGTTTATTTATTTATCTTTTATCTTCTATTAAAAAATAGAAAAAAAATTGAAGCAAATAACAATCGATCTACAACTTTTGCATTTTTTCTTCTTGGAGTTAAGTCGTATCACCTTGTATAACTTCCGACAATAACTTGCATAATCGGGACGACGGGATAGGGTGGAATTTCAAAAACACATTTCTCGTCAGTTTACGCGACATACAAAGTTTTGAAATGGAGAGATTCGCGTTTAATAACACGTCTACGTATTCTACAAATGAGTAAGTTTAGTTCGTACTTGCTTTTATTTCGCCATAATATTTTTAAAGTTTAGACAACTTCGATGTAGTTCCATTTATTAAAACAAAAAAATTTTAAATGATACCAAATTGGTAATATTTACTGCAGATCACTAAATATAACATGCTGAGACACTAACCCTTCTTACCACAAAAGAAAAAACATTTGCACTGCAAAGCGAGTCAGAAAAATATTGCGAACATCTGCCGAAGTTCCACTATATTTATACGTACAGCAATGATCTCTCACTCGCGTATCGCATACTTACATCTCATGCGAATGAGAGGCGTACGAGAATCCTGATACATGAGATGGGCATTGCTGTACTTTCAACTGTGGCTTACTATAAGTTAAGTGACACGATGCAGAAGTAATCACTTGGTCAGATTAGAGGTGCGAATTTTGATACTTCTGTAAATGCGGAGTGATACTTTGTCCGACATGTTCATCAGCTCGCTTCGGTTCAGCCCGTCACTTTTGCTAATCTGGATGTCTATTAAGCCACTTCATAAGCCCACTAACAAACCATACAATTGGTTTGTTGCTAATTTTTTTTGCTAATAATTGATTTTGTTGCTTCAGCCGCTTCCTAGAAAACAATGGCTACGCTAGTTTAATATTAAGATATTTGACGCCCTGCAGATATTAATTTGAAATAACCGCATATTTTGTTGCTCTAAACTTTGTAGGTGTCAACCTTTGCATGAGAATTCTTATTTTCTCAGCATTAAAGACTGATCGGTATATTGTTGTTTATTCTTTGTTGCGTTGTTTCGCAATGATTGATTATTTGCTTCAACCGGTGGCTGATCTAGGGTAGCTACTGGTAACGTTTCATTGATTATAGATATCAAAACAAACTTAATAGCTCGAAAGCGGTTGAAGAAACAAAATCAATTGTTGGATAACAAATTAATAACAAACTATGCAGCTGGTTTGCTAGTGGGCTCCTGATGTAGCTACGCCAGTTTAATAGACATCTAATTTGGCTCGCTCCTCGGTTTGTTAGCTTCACTGATTGTCGGTCCATCAAGTCTGTTCGGCCCAATAAGCACGCTTTGACTAACAAGTATTATTTTCAGTATTAAACAATTTCAATACCGATTTACTAAATACTTATTTGATCCGAACAAGTAACATGGATATACTAAAATATCAAGTTTTTCCTTGTTTGTAACACTATTTTAGTTTTACGAAATACATTTTTTCGCATGAAATTATCAGTAATGAATTTAGGATGCTTTTCAAAGCAGTGTCTTTATTACAAAATTTGAATTACAATATTACAATTAAGCAGACTTGTACGACTGGTATCGGTATTAATACATTTTCTATCAACTAATACATACTAGCGAACATGTTAACTTGATAATAAGATCATAAAACAGATAAAATGGGAAATCTGCAATATGAATTATATCTTGTTATTATTTTTATATTTTTCGGTACCAAATTATGAATGTACTTAACACATTATTAAAATTCAAATAATATAAATATCTATTACGTCTTTTCATAACAAAAATTTAGGATGAATAAGTTTGAATTTCAAAAGCAGAATGTTCAAAATGCGAACGAGCTTGACGACCCGCGTCCCGTATCTTAAGACTCTTGTACGCTTCCGACTCGCACTATGTGAGGACATTGTTGTACACTGCCGTTCAGAGAAGTTCGGTCGGTTGGTAAAAAACATGAAAAGGTTACAGAAACAAACGAAACTAAAAACAAAATGCAATTTTATTGTATGTACAGGTAAAAAAGATAAAAATAAATAAATAAAAAGTTATTCTGGCCTAATATAACATACTGAACATAATATCTTTTTTTTCGTCGAAAAAACCTCCTTTGCTGTTAATCACCGCTCGAACTATTCTAGGCATTCTTTCGATAAGTTTTGTTAAAATGGATTGTGGAATATTAATCCATTCATGTTGTAGAATATTCCGTAAATGTTCTTGTGAAGTTGGGCATATTTTTCGGATTCTCCTGTCAAGGTCATCCCACAACAACTCTATAGGGTTCAAATCTGGGCTCTGTGTGGGCCATGTCATTACTTTCAGGGTTTGCTGTTCTTCTTGCTCCTTTAGATAGTTCTTACACACTAACGCAGTGTGTTTTGGGTCGTTGTCATGCATGAATGTAAAGTTACGGCCTATTATACGCAATCCTGATGGCACTGCATGATTCTGGAGTATTGCAAAATAATGTTCCTTCCTCATTACACCCTGCACTCTGTATAAATCTCCCGTCCCAGCAAAGGAGAAACATCCCCACACTAACACAGAACTACGCCCTTGCTTCACTGTAGACACAATGCAATTCGGGATCACTTTTCGGTTTTAGATCTTCGGACATAAACTTGTCGATTTTGCCCAAAAACCTCAAACTTTGACTCGTCACTCCAAAGCACGTGTTTCCAATCATCTAACGACCAATCTAGATGAGAACGGGAAAACTGTAGCCGTTTTGCTCTGTTGCCCCGACGTAATAAGGGTTTCCGAATGGCAATGCGTCCATGAAGGTCCGCTTGTTGAAGTCGACGT